>JANIJG010021522.1:26512-95317 GCA_024611175.1 Megaceryle torquata | reverse complement strand
CAATGCCTGACAACCCTTTCAGTAAAGAAATTCTTCCTAATATTCAGCCTGAACCTCCCCTGGTTCAACTTCAGGCCGTTTCCTCTTGCTCTATCACTGGTCACTAGGGACCAACTCCCACCTCGCTACAACTTCCCTACAACAACCTGCCTGGCTGCGTTCCTTTGTGACCTCTGCTAGATTGTATGATCCTGCTCTGGCAGGGGGCTTGGACTCCAAGATCTCCAAAGTCCCTTCCAAATCGTGACATCCTGTGTGTGAACATTCCTGTGTGTGAGTTGTACAGAGCAATAAGGTCTCCCCTCAGCCTTTTTTTCTCAGGGCTAAACAGCCCCAGATCCTTCAGCCTTTCCTCATAAGAGACATGCTCCAAATCCTTTCCTAGCTTGGTAATGGCCTCTGTACCCTCTCCAGCACCTGATTGTCCTTCTTGTAGAGATTGGCTCAAAACTGGACACAGTGTCCAAGGTGTGGCCTCACCAAAGCTGAGTACAGAGGAATGATCACCTCCCTGCTCCTGCTGACTACACTATTCCTGATACAGGCCAGGATGCTGTTGGCCTTCTTGACCACCTGGGCACACTGCTGACTCATGTTCAGCCTGCTGTCAGTCAACACCCCCAGGTCCTTCTCTGCCTGGCAGGTCTCCAGCCACTCCTCCCCAAGACTTTAGTGCTGCTGGGAGTTGTTGTGGCCAAAGTGCAGGATCTGGCATTTGGCCTTATTGAAACTCATGGAACTGGCCTTGGCCCAGTGAACGAGCTTATCTAGAACCCTCTGTAGAACTTCCCACTGCTCAAGCAGATTGACACTTCGACCCAGCTTGGTGTCATCTGCAGACTTACTAAGGGTGCACTTTATCCCCGTATCCACATAGCTGATGAAGATTTTAAACAGGAGTGGCCTCAGTACTGAGCCCTGGGGGACACCACTTGTGACTGCTTACTTGTTAAGGCAAAGGCAAATACATTTTGGTTTAATCCTCTTTTGCCTTTATTTCAGTACAGTTCCAGTAGGGACAGAAAATGCATTTTGATCTCTACTCTTCAATATATAGTCAGAGAATTAAATTGCCCTACATGACTAAACAAATCCACATAATTTTGGTTTGTGCTTTTAGTACTTGGCCTCTACTGATAACTGAGAAAACTGCAAGTGTGCAACTTGTTTCAGTGGACTTACCGTGCTCCCCAGGTTCTGCCTGGAAGTGACCAAAACACAAATTAATTTTTTTTTTTTTTTTTTTAATGATAAGTGTATTGCACATTTTTCATCGGAGGGGTGAAAACATGACTTCTTTTGACTTAATTTCTGTTTTTGCTTGTATAAATAAACCTGTACACCTCCTTGACACATGCTGTTGAAGCTCATGATTATTTGAAGAATGTAATTATTTTTTAAATTCCTTTCTTCAATTACCATAGATGTGCAGCTCTATTTTCTCCATAAGAAAATCCACTTAGTTCTCAACTTGTATATATTCACTTTTTGACTGTTACATCTGTATTTCTCTCTCACATCAAAAGTGGTGTGCATGTTAATGGTTTGAATTCTTTAAGTACTGAACATCTAAAATATGCAACAATAGACTGACCCAGTCTTATCATTTAAAGTGCAGTCAGACATGTCTGTGACTTTCACAAATCTTACTGGTTTCAGATTCATCAGCACATTCAAGGTATGAGTTGAAATATTCAGTGGAATAATAGGATTTAAAAGGTTGCAAACAAATACCTAAATGTAAATAAAGACACACAGTAAATTACTCTTTATGAGAGAATAATGTAAAAATATAAATAAAATAAAATATAACTTGGGATTTATTTAGGCACTGCCTATCAATGTCTACCTACAATATTTTAAGAAACATAAATCCAAAAAAGTGGGGCTTTTCTTGGCCTGTCAGAGAGAGAGAGAGTTCAAAGAAAAAAGACTTATTAATACTAAGATCCCTTAGCCTATGGAATAGCAATAAGGAGATCTTGCTAGTTAGCAATTAAAATAAACCCTAGCAAGGTACAGGGATTTTTAAAGCAGGGACCTTTCCTGCACTCTAGGAACAGGGACTTAAATGACCTAATTTTTAAAAAGATGGATCTGTTTTAGAGAAGTTGAACATGCTCTGTTTGGCTGAATTCATGTGGAGTTGAGTGTTCCACATTTCTGTGAATTAGGTCATACTTTTATCTTTCTGTGTTGTTCTCTGAGACTGAAAAAAAGCCCAAAATAAACCAGTGTATGGTAAGAAGTTTTGCATACACTAACATTTATATGACATGTCCTGTGCAGTACCAAATCCATGAATATTAAAATCTTGTTACCTCTTTTGCACTCTCCCTTAATCCTTTAATGTATTGCTGATATTAAGAAATAACACTGGCTTCAGACACAAATTAGTTGCTTCCCTCGTGCTTAAAGGGGTTGGCTTATACTTACAAACCAATTAGCCTTTCTGAAATGTAACAGCAATCAGAGTGACATTCCAAGCTATTTCTAACAAAATTAATAATAATTATTTGCTGTGAAAGTGAATGGCAAGGTAACTTAAGACTTGCACATGAAGAGTAGTGTTTGGTAAATGGGTCTGAGCACTGCTTTTTCCCCTGTTGTTTTAAAAAGGGATAGCCTTCAGAAGGAAACCAGGTTGTATTGATTAGGTGAAAAGAAGTTTCAGACAAGAGATTTTATAATAAAAGAATGAAATGTAATGAGAAGTAGTGATCAAGCAATTGGAGTCTTAATATCAAAATTAACGTGGATAAATCTTCTTTTTCTCCATGAATTACAGAGCTTGTACAATTTTTTGGCCCAGCCAAATGCCCTGGTTCATCTGGATTTGTCCAACACGGAGTGTGCGCTAGATATGGTAAAGATGTTTTCTTGTGGAGATTCAAATACCAAGGAAACTCCTCACCTTCTATCGCTAGGTACTTTTCTGGGTTCATATACAGTCAAGTCAATCTTCTTTATTTTAAACCAGGTGTGTGGAGCCCTCCTTCGTGGATGTCTTCAGCATCTAGCTGTCCTTAGTCTCTCTAGGACTCTCTTTTCTCACAGGTACAGTTTAAGTGTCATTACTCTCAACTCCTGCAATATTTTCTTGCTCTTATACTACCCCTTTCTTTTTAAGAAATCTAAGACTTTATGAAAGTCTTAGAAGTCTTAATGCTCTATGAAAAAGGTTTTATTTATTCCAAGCAAAATATTTTCTTTCCCTTTCTGCTCTTTGCTAGATGGCTGTAAAATAAGCTAGCTTGTCTAATAAGTGTTTTGTGATACTGATGTAGTGGAAAGTCTGTATTTTGTCTCTGAGAGGCATAACATGAGGCTTTGAAGTCTTACCGACTTGATTCCTCTTTAAATTTGTTTTTTAAAGTTTGTATTTTTCATGATTAGATTATGATTATAACCACTTTTTTTCCTTTTCTGCTGTTCTTTTCTGGGAGGAAATCCCTTTGAAAGTCTTTGAGACTGAACACTTGCATTGTAGGAAATATTAACATTAGATTCAGTTTTCTTCAAATCATTGTCTTGGGTCCATATCAGGGATGATACCTCACTGGGGCAAAGCTATTCCTGCACTGGGTTGTTATCTCTAGTGGGGAAAAGGCAATTTCAGGGTTTTTGTAATATCCTGTTTGATCTTCTGCTCATGAGATATAATAAATATGTTCACTATTAACCAGATCTAAATGACCATCTTTATAGTTGACCAAACAGAAGTTTGATAGAAATGTCTTCTGTGCAGCAGTGTAATGCCGAGGATTGTTTGTTTAATCAACATTTTGATGACATTATATTTCCAAGCTAATTGAGAGCCACTGATTACAGAGTTGTTGAAGGTAAAGCAAATTAAACATGTAAAAGATCCATTACAGTTCTGAGGTCTTGCATTCACTATTTATTGGAATGATGAGTGTTTAGATGCTACTTCTTAATTAATTTGTTTATTTACAGAAAAGGAAAAGAAGTCCCTCCCTCCTTCAAACAGTTTTTCAGCAGCTCACTTGCTTTGATGCAGATTAATCTTTCAGGAACTAAACTCCCCCCTGAACCTTTAAAGTAAGAATTTAATTTCATTTTCTCCTAAATGTTGCCTAAAACCTGGTTTGTGTTGTTGTTATGTGAGTGCCTCATACTAAAACTGAAGCAGAAAGGTTTTTGTTGTTGTTTTGTTGCTTTTTGTTGTTTGTGGTTTTTTTCCATTGTACATTATTGATATCGCAAGAGTGAGTTTCATAATGATCACAGATTCAAGAAATGTTGTTTCCATCTTACAGTTACTATTAATCATATTTTGTTCTGTAGGAATGTCACAGTTGTTTAGCTTTCATCATCATTTTCCTGAGATATATTTCTTCATGGCTTACGAACAAAACTGTGCTCCACAGTAAAATGGGATTATGTGCTTGTGTAAGTGCCATTCCTTTGAGGCTGCAGTATTGCCACAGCCGTTACGAAACTGAAACTGAACCTGTTGCAGTGTTTGGGAGGAGATACCCATTGCACAGAGCTGTGCCTTCCTTTCATTGGGAGGGATGGTGGCAGCAGCTTCTAGGAATGCCGAGTGCAACGGGTCTCTTTGCTCTACGTCACCCTGTGGCTAACAGGTTCTGATGATGTGGGCTGGGTACTGGAGAGAAATTCTTCTTGCAGCCTAAAGTAGGCTGAGGGAAATTGTAGAGCTCCGTGTCACCCTTCCTGTGACATGTGCAGTTTTGAACTGTGTTGAACTTTGCAGCCATAAAATTTAAAGGTGTGTTTTAAAGTCAAGATAGGTCTAGATAGGTAACTCTAAACTAGATAGGCCATTCTGTGGTTCTGGCAGAATCCTTGTGTTTATTGGGCTAAATCAATGAAAGGGCTCTTTCCAAAGTGCTTGCTAGCTAGTACGCATTAAAACATACATAACCCTATCCATAGCAGACACCTAGATGTGTTCACTAACCATTTTGGGGAACACATTCAAAATCCTAATCTGCATATAGATATGTGTTTGTATACTTGTGTGGTTGAGAGCCTGCTGCATGGGAGAGAACAGGGAGGGAAGGAAGGAAGGAGAGCACTAGATCGGTAAGGGAGCAGCTAACGAATGGGAGGTGATGGCAAAATCAGAGATGTGCAGTTAGTGAGTACCAGATAGAAAGCTTTTGATAGAATCTGAGGGATAGAATCTAAGAGAGAGAAAATTGATAAGCGCCACATGGGAAAGAGTAGTGTTTTGGAATATTTGTTCATAATGCAAGTTGACATTGGAGAGGACAGTACGATATGATGCTTAAGTAATATGTGCTGGACTGAAATCAATATTTAACTTTAGGAACCTATCATTTTAACTCTGATGTTTCACTCTGTCCTGTGTGATGCTCTTGGTTGCTGTTCTTGCTTGCTTAGACTTTGCTAGGGTTGGGAAGGTATGGTACTGATGTGCTTTCAAACAGAAGGTGATTACTGAGAAACACATCAGTTGATTCTGATTAATTTAGAGCTGTTGATTCCATGGTGGAGGGCAGCAGGGAGCTATGTTTAACAAAGCAAGAAGAGTGGAGGATATACATGACTACTACACAAGACAATCTTATCAGTGCTGCAGGAAAAAAAAAAGAATGCTGTGAGACATTGAATATACCTACACAGACTAGGAAAGGTGAGAAACCCCAAACGCTAAGGTTCATATTTAGCTCTTTTCCTTTTCTTATATTGAGTATATCCTGGGATATGAGGAGTTTTGGGTGGTTAGCATTCTACAATAGTCTGTGCTCATGGAAGATGTTATTATATTAATTTATCCCAAATACTTGTGACCACTAGATCTGCCAGCTGTGCAGCAAATGAAATCTTCCTAGTCCTTTTCAGCTAAAATCATCCATATTAGCAAAAACTTTCTCTATTGTTATGTTTAAGCTAATCTTGCTTGATTTGACTGAACTGGGTGAGAAGGGAGTACTTGCATGACTGGTGTTGTTGAAAGCAGAGAGGCAGCAATGGGTAGTGTAAGTTATGCTGAGAGCAGAAACCTTTTACCAGTACAGACAGCTCAAGAAAGGAGCCACCTGTCCAAAGTCCATCTGGACACAGATGGTCTCAGAACATCCATGGAACTCTCAGCTGACTGGCATTTTGGCATGGGCTTCTTTTGTTTTGTTCTGATGGCAGTGTTCACCTCTGCCTAGGAGGTAGGACAGAGCTCTTAATGTTTTTTTGGCAGTTTCTTTGATGTGCATTTTCTCTGTTCTGAGTTTTTTCTTCAGTCTGAGCTGGGTGTATTTCACAGCAGTACAGAGAATTATGATCTGCAGTATATCTTGCTTACCTTCTCAAACCCTGTATTGCTTGACTAATTCACTTCAAAAGCACCCTGTGGAAGTTAATCTGGTGTTAAAAGGACTGAGGATGTGCTGTAACCTGGGGCAGCTGCTTAGCCTTTTGGTCGTAACTGTGAGAAATCACACAATTTCTACAGAAAAGTCAAGATCATAGGATTTGGTAAAGACACGAAGGTGGAAGCACCTTTTCCCAGACAGACTTATTTGTCATTGCCAAGATGGCAATAGCACATGAGAGATGATTTCTAGAAGGAAAAATAAAAATGACATAGTGTATGGTAAAAGTACATCTCTGGTATCTTTCAGCAGTGCATGTCAAAAAGCTTTTGACAGTGTGGGCCTTGGAACTGTCCTGTGACAAAGGAGAACTTCCTGGTTTGCATCCATGAACCAGAGGTCGCAGAGTTGGATGTGTGATTCAAGATCAAGCCTGCCTAGAGGAAAAAAAAACCACAAAATGCACATACCTGGCACCCTGAGTCCCAAATTCACCTGATTAATTGTTGTTTGATTTCTTTCTTATTAACTTCCTTGAGATGACAGTTGTGGTCTGTTTAATCTCATGTGTAACTCAGCGAGTTTTAAGGTATTGGTTAATCAGTAGTCAGCAAAGGAGATGAACTTGCTTTTACAGGGATGATCCTGTTAAATAAGTTGAGCATTTCAGGGAAGAGATTTTCTAATAACGCTGTACTGTGAGGATGCCACGTAGTGGATGGGGAAAGGGTGTTTGTAGTTCTTGTACATAGTTAATATAGTTAATGTTCCATCACAGCTCCTGGTTTTTTTTTCCCCCCCTTTCTTTTAAGTGAAGCAATTTATACTCTCTTTTCCTTGTTTAAGTATATGTTGGCATTTTTGTTCATTTACAAGACACTGCCAAAAGTTGTGTTTTGATCTGTCAGTGCTATAACAAGACAAGTTTCTGATATGCTTCTCATGCAAATGCTAATTACAAGGCCAATTCTCACATTCTGCATCTAGCACTGTTGACAAGACCTTTCTGTGTATTGCCATGTGTGTGATTTAAACATCGTGGCCAAGTACAATTGTAATGGATCTGCCTTCGATGCCTTTGAACGCTGATGATTTTTCATGATAAAAAACTGAGAAATCATGATAAATTCTTAAGATGAATTTATAGGAAAGAGGTTAGGAAAAAACCAAGCCTTTTTTCTTCCTGTGAAGAGAGTACATTTGAAGCAGTGCTATGTCTCTGTTTTTAATTTGCCTTTTTTTTATGGTTGCACTGTATTTTTTATGTTACCTAAAAATGTTCAGGAAAGTCTTTGCAAAGTTATCATCAGCCAGACTAACTTTGAAGAAAAGCATGTTTGGGGAGAAAATACAGACAAGGATCGTCTGAACATTTCTAAAACCTTGAAGAGTGTTCATGGGTTTTTCAAAGTCTCTATATTAATATCTTAAGAAGTAAATAAGCACAAGATATTTGCCTTTGTTAACAGTGAAGGTCTGATTAACATTTATACCTGTAGGCCAGATTTAAATAAGTTTAAATGAAAAATCTTCCCAGGGCTCACACATTTTATATATGGGTTTTAGACACGAGTTGCATAGCAAGTGTGTAGGCAAATGGCTCAGCAAAATGGACTGGTTTTTATCTCCATGCATCAGACGTTTGGATTCTGTTAGCTTGCTTTTGGATGAAATGAAGTTTGGGAAGTTCTTCTGTTTCTCTGTTCTATTACTAATTCAAAACAGCATCTATTCTAAAGATATAGAAGGCATCATACACAGGTTGTGTTTGCTCCTTCTCTATGACACATGCTGGTGTGCTTTCTGATCTGACAGTATTAATACAATTGCAATATTAACACTAACTTTTATATGTGGAAAAAAACTTCTCTAAGGTTTTAAAGGTGGATTTATAAAAATCATAATCAGCCATTGCTACACTTGTCTGATGTTCTGCCTAAAGGCAAAGGACGCCATGGTCTGGGAATATAATTTTGAAATTTGTAAATATTTGTTGGGTTGCAGAAGTGGAGAATTGCAGGGTATTTGAATATGAACCAGTATTTGACTGTTACAAGGCACTATGCCTGGCTGAAATGGCTGTCTGCACTGCATCTTGCATATATTAAAACCCAATTTTTTTCCTGAATTTTTGGAATATCAGAATTATTGCTGTCATACAACAGAACACTCCTTTTGTAATCATTTGATGCTCTTTGAAAGCAAATGTTGAAGAAAATTCATCTCTGATGAATGTTGTTAAATGTTGATGTAACATTAGCTTTACAGTTTCTTTACTAGCCTTGCATCCATCTCTGCATTCATTGAAGCTGCTGGAGTGGTCTGTGTGTGGGAGCTTTGTGCTGCCATTTAAGAAATAACTGCTTAACTGGTATGTTTTTTTTTTAAAGCAGTTCTTTTGTTTATAGGTGTATTAATCTTTTGTTTCTTAGATGGTTACTTAATTCTTCCTTTTTTTTTTTTTTTTTTTTTTTTAAATGGTTCTAAAATTGATCTTTTTCAGAGCGCTTTTATTAGGCCTGGCTTGCAATCACAATCTGAAGGAGGTGTCTTTAGATCTCAGTAGCTGTGAGGTAAGGAATATTTATCAGGATGTGCTCAAAGGATGCAATGATGTGGAATTGGAGTTCCCATGAAATCCGCTGGGCGAGATATTCTGCCTCTGTAGTTAAAAGCTGTGGTAAAGGCAGAGCTTGGAGAAGGAGTTATGGTAAAAATCAGCTGCTGTGGGTTACAGCATCCCAAATAATGAGCCCAGAGGTCCAAAGCACCTGCAGCATCTCAATGGTAAAATGCTCCCTGCAGCACAGCTATTACAGCTACTGAGCCAGCTGCCTGGCAGCTCCTGCTCTCTGGTGCTGTGATTACACAGGACTCTGCAGCAGGACTTTCTAAAGTGGTCAAATCTGAATGGGTTGCAGGAAGCCACATGCCCTGAAGGCAAGTCTGGTGTTTGTCTTCCTTCAAAACTGGAGATGTGCTGCTTCTTCTGCAGGTTTGCCTTTTAACCATGAGAGAAATTCTGCTTTCCTAATCAACTAATCAATCCAGGCCAATAGGGAACTCCAGTAAAAGTTGGTTGAAGCATGCTGTTAACATAAGAGGCATTGTGCAAATGGCTTTAAATAGCTCAAGAATAAATAAAAACAACTGTGTCAGCTTGATTTGCTTTATCTTGTTTTCTCTCGCTTCTCTCTGCTTTGCTGTGCACTTTGTTTCTCAGGATGGTCCATACTCTTACAGGATGATGCCTGTGTGGCTACAGCTTATGACAAAAGATCAGCCATGACCCTGGGGAGCCAGTGAGGCATAGTTTGCAAGAGTCCACACAGTCCTCTACATAAAAAACCCGTGAACCAGCTTCAGCTCAGGCCTTCTTTAGCTGAGTGGCCACCTTTATCTTTTTAAGCTGAAAAGAAAGCCTCTCACTTGATAGGCAGATCTTTCCAAGTCCATCACCTGAGCATTAACTGTTCTGGAAGTGTCTTTCAAATGCAATGTTTTCCCTTTAAGTAGAAAACATGCAATTTGATGAACATGTTGAGGTGCAATAATCCTTGCCTTAGGTTTGTAGTCAATTGCTTTTGGAAAGTGGACAGACTTTCCCTTGTGAATAAAAACCCGAATCATTCTGAAGGCATTTCACAGTTTGTTTTGAGATTTTATACTTTTCAAAAAATGGTATTACTTTGAAGAGCACTATATGTAAATTCCATATAGAAAAGCTTTCAAGTCAAGTACACATGGTTCTGAGTGGAGAGATCAGACAGATGGTAATTTTTCTTTCAGAGGAAGGAAGGAAAAGGGAGGAGTAATTGAAGTAACAAAAATGAAGTGCTGTAGTCATAACTTTAAAAGAATAAATCAATAAAATACAGGCATAAATAATGAGAGTATAAATTAGCATGTAAATCAACAAGAGCTGACAGGAGTGAAAATGTCCTTTCATTAAGTAGCCCTGAGGATGGGATATGGAAGAGCTTTATTGGACACTGAAGCACATGTGGTGATGGCTGACTCTCATGACACAAAGGAAGGAATCGTGCCCAAGTCAGTGTTGCATTCCTGTAGCTGGTTCCTCCAAACTGACAGCAGTTCCTTAGATCCTTCCCTTAACATTTTTTCACATCACTGAGCTTTATCCATTCTCATGTGCTTTGTAAAGAAAAAGTAATGATTCCACCAGCAAGGGAGTTGATGCGCCAGGAGCTGGGATCACTGTCCATGGGGCCAGCACTGCAGGGTCCTGCTTCATGTCTCCCTGACCCTCTGTGAGCTGGGCAGGGTAACCTGAACCCAGAAAGAGAACCATGGGAAGCTCGGAGCCAGGGACCTGCACTACTCTCAGCTCCTGCAAGAACATGCTATTAGGAGCTAGAAAGCTGATGCTTCAGCTTTGCTCTCCTCTTTCCTACATCAGGCAAGCCATACTCACCTATGGAAGGATAAATCTCTCTGTCCCTTCCCTCTCCCACCACTTTTCATTTGTTCCCATAGTTTTTCTGGTATATTAGCTCCAAGCTTTAATCGTTTCATATTATATTGCTTGCTTGTTTGTTTGTTTTGTTTTTTATTTTAAATTACTTTTACTATGAAAATTACCTTTTTTTTTTCTACCTGCTCAGCACTGATGTATTTCACTCTTTTCCCTTCTGCTTCCCTTAGCTTGGTCACTGTGTAAGTACCCTCCATGCTTTACCTTAATTGTTAAGTAAGCAGCTGTGTTTGCCCTTCCCATAGTGATACCTCACAGCTTTGAAAACGCTTGGCATTTTTAATTGTTGAAGGGTTGTTCTTCATTCTCTGCGTAAGAGCTTGTATTTGTAGTCTCAGAAGTATGTCATATAGGAGATGAGCAGAGGGTTGGGTTTTTTCAGTATCACAGTCCTCATTGATAAATAGCCCTTCACTTAATCTCTTATATATTATTTTAATACAGTTGCAATAAATTTTGTTCTTAAAAGTCAAATTGTTATCATCACCCTCAGATTTAATAGATATCACCATTTGTGCACATGAAATGTTTATGTATTTAAGATTTTAAATATAGAGTTATTGGTACAAAATAGGATGTTGCTTCTGAAAAACTGTCCACTTCAACCCTCAAAGTCTATATAGCACAAGCATTTGGATTCTATTGTCAGTGTAATTTTAGCATATAGAACTTTTACTATACCAACAACCAATCCAAAACCACATATAATCTGCCAGTTCCATAGATTCTGCAGTAATATATTTACACTTTGTATAAAATGGTTGTCTTGTGGTGGTCCACTCTGAGAATGAGTGTTAGCACAGAGCAAAACGGAGTGGTTTTTGCATTCATACAGTAAATACTACAAAGGTTCTTATAAAAATAGAGTTTAAATTGCTCCACTTCTGGCCAAAACACAGGCTGTAACCTGACTACTTCTTGAGAGGATAGGCTAAAGATAGATAGGCTTCATGTCTTTGTTTAGGCAGAAGAGGAAAGGTGACTTACATTCTGTGTCCTTTACACTTTCATATGTGACTTATGATGTAGATATTGTCTTTGACCACCAGTGTTCTTTACATGCTCAGGCCAAGCTGTTGAGCTGCTTGTTAACCAGTCACATATCTCAGACTTTCAAAAAAGTGCCACATCAAGCCTTTATTGAAAAATACTTCTGAAGGCATTTGTGGTTCCTTACTTATATCATGGATATTCACAGAATATCAGCAGATTGATTCAGGATATTTAGCCAAGAAAGTGGACTAAGTAAAATATTATCTAAATTTTATGCACAGGAGGTGAAAAGGCTATTTCACGTTCAAAAAAGCTTGCCATTTTTTTCTAAAGCAAAGAATGTGAAAACAGAAAATTCAAAAAGAAAACTTCTGTAGAATTTTTCCCCTCTTTTGCTTAAGTTTTTTTCAGGGGGATGTTCATAAAGTGAAATGCACTTAATGTAGCTTGCATAGCTGCAAGAAGTAAGAAAATGCTTTTGTTTCTTTGGAAAAAAGATAAGGTTGTGTTGTTTAATTCAGTAGCATTAGTAAGTGTGCAAATTTTAATAACATTGATTCTCAATGTTGATGTTTTCTCCTGGGGAATTTAATAATATCATAATTGATACTTTCCAGAGAGATATTTTGTTATTGTTGCTAGTTTTCTCTTTTATGCCTATTTTTAAATTAAGAATATGGTAAATTACAGATTTCTCTTGCTTATGGTCTTTTGTGGCCATTTTGCAATTGAATTACTTAAATTTTCTGTTCAGTGACAGGAATATGTAATGTTTTGAATTTTCTTTGTTTTGGTTTTTATTTGCTAATCATCTTTGATCTGGGTGCCCTAGCATTGTGCTAAGAGCTGTAAGAAGATGCTCACCATAAGCCTTGACTTTAATGGAATTCAAGGGTGACAGTATTGCATGGTCATAGGCTGGGCTAAGCTTATTTTTCTTCTCACTGGCCATTGGAAATGTCCTGCCCCTTTCACATAAAGAACCTGCACCAAAGTCTGTCAGTCACTGCCTGACACAAGCCCTAAAGGATTCACTGTGTCTGCACCATTTAGATCTTTCCCTAATTTAACTGCTGAGCAGCAGTTTGAAGAGAAAGGAGAGTCCCTTTACTCATTTATATGCAAATAGTGAGAGGGATGGATGAGAACGGTAGGAATGTATGTCATGTTGATGTCTGTAACTTCTGTGACTGCTGTTTTGGCCACTGGTAGTGCTTTCTTTGTTCACAAAGATCCCACCATTGTTTTCTGTGTGCTCTTGGAACCATAACTAGTTTGCAAAAATGGATCATGTTTTGTCTCTAGTTAAGATCGGGAGGTGCACAAGTCTTGGAAGGATGCATAGCAGAAATACACAATATCACCAGCCTAGATATTTCAGACAATGGTAAGTACACAGAACAGGAATGGAAGGTCATGCAAGTCTGGAAACGCTTTTTCTTTCAGCTCAGAGTGTAATCAAAGATGGTCACTCTTGCTTTATGATTATTTGCTATATTGGAAATGTCTCAGACTAATAGCTCTTATAGCTATAAAGTATATAAGAAAAGCTTATAGACTAACTGCACCCTCAGAAGTTTGTTGTTTGAGATAAATGTAACACAGCAGAATAACTTGATGGCAGCAAGTGTCATATTAGATCTAGAGGAGAGATGGTTTAAGTACAAGAGGATGTGAAAGTAAATGAGAAATGAAAGTGTAGTGAACAAAGAAAGGGAAAGACCAGCTATAGAATAAATCTGAGGTGGTGATACTGAAGAAGCAAGAGAGGGAAAATTGCAACAAATGGGCAACGAGCTTCAGGTCAGAGAAGGCCTGTTTGGGTCTTTGGAAAAGGCTTGGACTATTCTGCTTTGGAGGCTCCAGGTATCTGAGCTGGGAATACCAGCTGGCTTCTCCTCTTGCAAACTCAAATTCCATACATGGAATGGAAGAATTCGCCAGCTGTGTTTGTCCTCCTGACAGCCAAATGCAGAAGTATTTCAGACTGAGATTCCCAGTACAGTTGAATGCCCCAAAAATGTGGGGTGGATAGGCAAGTGGAAAGCTTTGGAAGTTATTGACTCATCCCGATTATGTAAACAGGTTTATTGTTATAAATAAATTAATAAAGATATTTGACATATAAATTATGCTGCAGATCTGGACCTTAAATCATTATAATCTAACTAGTGGACTGCTCAAATACACCAATGGTTTGGTGATGCAATGCTCCAGTAAGTTATCTTTCTTAACCAGGATTAGAATAAAATTTGATTTGTCTTTCAGGGCATTGTATGCCTAGCATGTTTTGTTAGCCTTTTTGCACTTGATTGAAGGCTTTGAGACCCCATTGGTACACAGCTTTACTAAGGCTAAATAGCAGTTAGCGTGGTCTCAAAACTCTCAAAGGAGCTTTAAACTCTGCCTGACAATGCAAGGAAGTACCTTTGGTGATGGGACTATGGATAAGGGACTACATCTTTCTTTTGTGTTTCTGAGTTCAGTAGCTGATTAGGATAGAGACTTAACAGACTCATTTTAAAGAAAGCATTTGTTCTCATAGAAAAACAGGCAAAAAAGAGAAAAATTATTTCACATTAAAAGAGTGAAAGTTTTTCTAGAGCTTTTGGAAATTAATACACGATATAGTTACTTGAATGAATATAGCATTAATAATTGGATCCTGTCTGAGTCTTTTGTGAAATTGTGTTTTAATTCTTAATCTAATCTGATTCTTTACAGGCCTAGAATCTGACCTCTCAACCCTTGTAGTCTGGCTTAGTAAAAACCGATCAATAAGACACTTGGCATTAGGCAAAAACTTTAACAACATGAAATCCAAGTAAGGCTTTTCTTTCTTTTAAATAACTAGAGAATGGATGAGGAGAAGCTGTTGATTTCATGGTCTTCCTAACTTTTCTTCCCTCAGAAATCTCACTCCAGTACTTGATAATTTAGTTCAGATGATTCAAGACGAAGAATCAGTGAGTATTTTTCTGCCTACTATTGTCACGTGTATTTGTACCCTCACAGCCTATTTTCAATAATTTTCTTCACTGTGTTAATCTGCTGGACAAGATTAGATCATGATCCTGCACAGACACATCCAACCTTTTGGGTTTTGTTTTCTCAAACAGTAACCTGGATTATGTATAGCATGTTGGTAAACGTTTCTTGGAATAGCTTTAGGATCTGTGCTCGTTGAAAAATATTCATTCTAAATAGTTGGGCGTGCTTAACCTAGTTGCTTTGAGTCTGTGCAGCCCTGTAGGCACAAGTTTTCAAAACTTTTGTGCCCTGATAGATAACAATGGTAGTATTCTCTGGATTTAATTTTTTAAATTAATCAACTGCACTATTTCCTGATAGCTGTTGTGGTGTATTACCTTTTTTTTTTTTCCTTGGCAAAATGCAAAGTCCTTGCAGTGATCTCCTGAAACTCCTTTCTCCATTACAATAAACTGTTCACTGTGCTCTTCTTTACATCTCCTAGTATGTTAATCACCAGAGCAGTTTCATAAAACCTTTTCAGAGTGCCTTTCCAGGATTCACTTTCTTCATTTCCGTCCTCTCTCCTGATTCTGAATTACTTTTATGGTTGGATTTGTGTTCTTGCTTCACTTGGTGTCCTAGTTTTGGCTATAAGGGAATCTTAAAATGCTCTGTTGCTCTCATGCTTGTCAATGTTTATTCATCTGTTCTTAGTCCTTTCTTTCCCCTTTGTTCCCCATACGAGTAAAAAGCAAGCTCTGCTTTCCTCACTTTCCAGAAATAGCTGACTGTAGACTTCAGTTGTCTAAACACCTGCTATTCCTGTTGTCTTTATTGTCTCACCTCCAAATTCATGCTCTCCACTCTTTCTTATTTTCTACTTCCATCTGTATCTGCACCCTGCAATTCGGTGGAGCAGTTCTTGACAGGGTTTTTGATGTACAGGAGACAAGGTTATTAGACCTGTATTCTGTGTTCATCCTTACTGACTGCTTAACTGTATTTGAAGTGATTCATTAAACTTGTCCTTTCTCCTCTCTGTGTCCTCTTCATCAGAAGTAGAGCTGCTGTTTTGTGTCTTGGTTGTTTTGTTTTTTTTTTTTTTTTCAGATTTTTTTTTTTTTTTGCCTACCTCCTTACCTTATTCTTTTAAACATGGGATGTCAGCATAACACAATGAAGTGCTGCATACGGATACCAGAGCTGATTCTCATTGAGTTGGCACGTGTAATGAAAGGAGTTAAGTTCTTGTTTGCACAACAAGATATTTGTCAGATGGAACATCGTGTTAAAAAGTGTATTGGTGGATCTCTATGTTATTTCTTGTACCAAACCAGCCTCTTCATTTTGTGCTGTGACCACCTCCTCCTACCTTGTCTCTAAAGGGAACGGTGTAGGGCTCTCTTACCCTTCTCTCCTTTTCCTGTCAATACACCATACTGAGGGGTGGGATAATTTCAGCAGCTAGCACCTCCTGCTTCTCTTTGGATATTTGTCTCTGTCCTGCCCTGTATCTCATGATTAATCTTTCACAGCTATCCTGAAGACTGTTATGTCAAACCAGATTAATTACAAACAAAAGTAATTTAGTATGGTTTTTTTTTTTCCCATTTCCTCAATCTCTTTGCTCTGTTGCAGGTGAACATTTCTTCCCACTCAGGCCATATCCTAAAACACTTCTTCAGCATGCTCTCTGTGTCCTTATGGCTCTGTGTCCTTATGGTATCCAAACAGGCTTCTCAAACATGCTGTTGTGTTTATTTATTTATTTTCCCTATGTGAGTACCCTGTTCATATTATCTGTTTGCAATGAAAAAAAATTCCAACTTTCACCTTATTGTCTCTGTGTTAAAACCTTTTCTTTATCTTTCCTGACTTCTGCTTTTGAAGCTTCCAGGACAGAGACAATGTAGCTGCTAAATATCTGAATGTATCATTCTCACACCTCTTCCTCCCTTGCACAGTCAGCTTCAGCTACTTGTGCTCCTTTTCTTTTCAGCCCATATGCAATGTCAGCCATCGTTCCACTTTCTGCCTTTGCCACTATCCAGTGGTCAGGTGTGTTCCTGTAATTCCTACTCTGTCTTTCCTGAAGGAACCTACAGAACATACTCTGTAGTCTCATCCTGTTTTCAAAAACTTACAATGAAATAACCCACCAGAAAGTTATTAAGGTACTTAAAATAACTGTCTCTTCTTCATGTCATTCATTAACCTTTAGGATGCAGCATGTGATCCTGTTGGTGTTAACCTTTCTCTTCTCTCCTCGTGTTCTTTTCTCCTGTTAATCCTCTGGAGTGAAGGAATCTTGTTTGTTTCTGTTTTATCAGGTGCTAAAATTAATTCAAAGCATCTCCTAGCAGCTAAAGAGTTGAGAATGTAGATTCTGTAGCACTGTGGGAAAAGTATGTGTTGCAGACAGCTGAATGGTCATCACCCTACCTTGAGATAGTACAATGTTTAGAAACTTATTTTAAGTTTCTAGTTATTTTGGTTTGGTTTTGAATCCTGATTGGGGTGGTCTGTTGTTCTGCCATCACTATGTATCTTCTGCCACTGGACATAAAATGTAATGGTGGAATTGGAGAGACCAGGGTATGATGTTGTTCAAAGTACACTGCTTGGTCAGTATTGCCTGCAGGCTGGTACTGTTTGGGGACTATGCATTATCTGCATGGAAAGCTGAAGCAAGAGGCTTTAATTAAAAATAGTCATCTGCCAAATGCTTTTTCCTGTATTTATACACACTTTAAATAGAGCCATTGCTGTGTTAATTTGAGCCATGAGTTAAACAATCAATACATTTTGTTTATGACTGTAAAAATACAGTGAAACAGAAATGTAATTCGACACAATTCAAAAGCATTAGCAGTCACCTACACAGCAAAATTTCCCAGGTGTTTAATATAGACAAGAATGTAATATTTAGTTTTGAGGTTTGTCTTGGGGTTTTTTTCCTCTTTTTAAGTAGATGCTGTGCAGGCTATAATAATGTATTCTTATTAGTACTGCAGGAAGTGTCTGAAGCTGTGTGCTTACTGTGCCATTTCTATTCTTCCTGCAAAAATAGATGTTACACTGCAGGTACAGGGTACCATTGCTCAGAGTGGCAGTCAGTCCTGCATAGGTGCAGAGAATTACTACAGCGCTGAATATCGTTAGTTCTTAGTTCAGTGTTTGTTGCAGAATTGGGCATTGAGGGGTTTTATAGGATTTTTGTTTGTAGGAGAACAAATTTAGCTTTATTTAATTCTTAAATGTTTTCCAGGAGGAGTGTGACAAAATCAATTAATACAATCATACAATTTCTAATTCTGTTCTTTCCTTTAAAGAATTCCTCTTCCTTAATAAGATCGTGTTAAGACATCTTCACTGTATTGGCAAAGTGTCTGTTTTCTGCATCAGGGACACTGGAGTGCTTGTCAGACTTCTATTTTCTCAATATCCACCTAAAACTGAACTTGTTAAAAGAAGTAAATGCTTGTAGGCTATGTAGAGTATTGCCCTTGTTTGTGGGGGAGCTGAGTTTGGTGAGGTTTTTTTGTTTGTTGTTGTTTTAATTTTATTTTTATGTAGTGATCAGATAATTTAATGAGTATTTAGCAGCCTGTACGTTTAATCCTACAGAGTTACTGACTGTAGTTTCCATTCAGGGCACTGAGTGACTCCAGATGTTTTTGCTTCTTGCTCATTGAGTAAATAAGGCTAAGGATAGCTCTGCAAGAAAACTTGCACTTCATCAACTTCAGACACCTCTAATAATGTCTGAGAAGATACCTCTTAACACCTCTAATATTAGTGTGCTCTAATAAAGCACACACAGGTGCTTTACTGTGTTATATACATATTTCCTATGTGGCATTGATGATGTATAGGTGTCAATCTTTGCAGAACACAGTGCAGAAGTGTTTTCAATCATATGCTCTTTTGTCAGAGTACTGGAATGCAAGAGGTGAGAAATCCTTTCCTGGGAGGGATATTTGAGGTTTAGAAAAATTGGTATGTGGGAGGGAGCATTTCCAACTAAGTTACTTGATTGACCCTTTCTAAACTGACTCACAGGGAACAAGAAGTGTCCTTTTCACAAGCTTATTGGTGCTCTCTGTCCAGTTGCTGCGTGGTGCTCCTTTTCTGTGAATCAGTTGCAGAAGATCTTCTCAAACTTGTGCCAAGAGCTCTCTAAATGCATTTCTAATGCGATGCTAATATTCTTTAGGGTACCTAATGTAATAACACAGGGAAACATAGATTAAGGGCATTGACATTGTAATTTAATAACTTCCATTTAAAATAAAACCAGCGTGTGGCTTGTGTTACTGTTAGACTTTTTAATTAAAAACCTGCTGTGGCTCCAAATTTTTATGCATTTCCTCATTTATAAGTGTGTATTTCTTACTGTTGCAAGCTTTTTGGTTATCACTGTAATCCAGTGGTGTCTGGGGGCTGGAATGCCAATGAACCATGCAAGCATCTTGGACCCTGGCAGGTGTGCACAGTTCAGCTGGTTTATTTATATGAATCTGAGGTTTTGGCATCTATTGTAGGTGCTATGGTTCATCCTTATGAGATATTGATTTTCCCATACTGGCATTTTGGAGATTTTAGGCTTATAAGATTCATCCTCCAGTACATGCCTTTAGTGGGCGTATAGTGACAATACACTCCTCTGTATGAACGCACACTTGAGCAAGGGGAATGTTTTGTGGAGTTCTCATACATAGGAAAGGCAAATTACAATTTTAGCAGTGGTAATGTGAGGCATGGGGATGGGTAGACTGTACCTCTTGAGCTCCTGCTGTTGAATGTTGGGACACTGAGAGTACAGGCATTTTTAAAAGAGATATTCTTAAGGCTCAGAGCGTGGCTTCTCAGAGCCCAATAAAATAGTTTTAGCTTAACACTGTATATACATATTAAAAAAAAAAAAAAAAGAGTAACATAAAGATATTGCTATCACAGGTGTCAGTACACCACTGAAAGTAATATCCATTGACCTACTCTTTTTAACAGATACTCTTCTTACTGCTTTTAATTTTAGACCTGCTACAGTTTTCTGTCATCCTTCCTCCCAGATGTCATGCCCTTAGCTGAAGAAACAGATATGCAAAATCAGTCCTCAAGTTGACATAACAATAACAAAGCAGTTTAAAGAAATCCTTTTTGTTTTATGAATGTCTGAACTCTTCATTTGCCCTTGGATAAAGGTCTCAGTTTGAGGGAGAGGAGGGGAGTGATGGATATTTTTATTTCTCACTGACAAGGAAGCATGCTGGTTAAGCAAAATCCACTGGACACTAGAGGTTGCCTTGCAAAGCTCACTGTTGTTATCTTGCCTCTTTTCAGATTCCTGCAGTATTCAGTACTGAGTAGGATGCAGGAAGTTGGAGACTGTCACTTAAATATGTTGGTTTTTTTCAGGGTGTTGCAGATATCTCTGTGTGTGTGTATGTGTTTGACACCTGTGCTGTAAGTTGTTGACTCCAAATGTACCACATGTTGTAGGATTTGCAGCAAACATAAAATCACAGAAATAATCCTTTGATGCCTAGTGCTGTCTCCGAGGGCTTGGGAACTTTTAACTTCTCTTGGTTGATGTTTGAGGAAGGGAGTATGTTGTCAGTTGCTGTTATCAGTGCCTTTTCTGTGCTTTGCAGCCTCTGCAGTCATTGTCCCTCGCAGATTCCAAGCTGAAGACTGAGGTCACCATCATTATTAATGCCTTGGGCAGCAATACTTCTCTTACAAAAGTGGATATTAGTGGAAATGCCATGGGAGATATGGGAGCAAAGATGTTGGCAAAAGCCCTACAGATAAACACCAAGCTCAGGTAAGGAAAATCTTTTTGCAGTAAAAGATAGAATGGATTGATAATACTGAAGTTGTTGGCTTGCTCTCAAGCCTTTTCTCTCAGGGGGAACCCCGTTGCAGTGCTTAGCCACCCTCTTCTGTTCTGCTCTCTCTTTTCTACCGGAGGCCTTCCCAGCAGAGAAAATTCTGATGGTTGGGTAGGAAACTAATGTGGAATTCACAGTGGTTAGCAGCATGGACCATCCCTCCTTCCCCTCTCCCCTGCCTACAGTGCTGATGGACCTTGGCAGCTCTTCTCTGCAACTTCATCCTACCGACAACTTCACTGCTTTTTAGCACATGTCTGGCACTGATGGCTTGAGAGTATCACTTTTCTGATTACCAAACAGTGAAACCTTCAATCAGCGTGAATCTGGTTGGGGCCCTTTAAGTATGTCACCATCATCAGGAAAGCTAATCTTCACTCCTCTTGTCAGACTGTGCAGATGAATCTTCCTCAGTGTATTGTCTGTGTGAAGAAACCACTTTGTGTCTGGTCTCCAAATATTTATTTCCTGGAGGATAAGAAATTCTCCAGAACAGTCTTGGCTATTTTGTTCAGAAGTAGGGATCCTGGTCTTTTCTTTGCTGTGCCCAGACTGAATATTGAAAATGTCAAAAAGACATGAAGAGGTGGCTTAGGTTTATTGAATGTATTAACCTGAAATGACCACAGTACCTGAAGAAATAAAGCCTTGATGGCTTTCAGGATGGCAGACCGAAATGTTTCACAGTACGCTGAACATCACAGTTGATATAATGTCACCATGGTCTGTGGTGTGACTACAAACTCAATAATGAGTAACTGGCTCTGCTTAAAATGTTATAAAATCACATCCAGGTAGAATTATAAGCATGCTTTCCAGTGACAAAAATATTCAAGATTTGACCCTACCTAAGCATATCTGATCTTTGCAGAGTAAGCGTAGAATCTCTCTTCTGCCCTTCCTTACCTCCATCTTTCCATCTAAAAAACAAAGGGAAAATTCTGCAACAGCAGAAGGGTGTTAATACCTGTGAAACTCTGCCATCTCTATTTTATTCTTTTAAGCACCAGAAATCTTTGTTTGCTTTTGTGCCTTGTTTTAAAGAACAGCTACAACTAGTGATCTCACACAATCAAGATTTATCTGCTTGGCTGTCTCTTCTGACTACTAATGAGATCTTTGAACATGTGTTCGCAAACTGCCAGGCAGTCTGCTTGAGTGGTCTAAGCTGTGGGAGGAGGGGGAAAGCTGGATCACTCTTACCATTATTGAGTATTCAGAAGAGCTTCAATTTATGATCCCAACCTAGTGTCTTATATTGGCAGTTAGTTGTGTTTCATGTGGAGTCATAGAAACTGTGTGCTGAGCTAGCAGAGGATTGAATATACAACAGCCTGCAAATTTGGACCACCAGTCAGTGTGAATTTTTTAAATGCCCTTCTGCAATTGTAGCCATATAGCCATTTTAGAACAGAGTTTGCTCACTTAATGCAATTTTCTTGATTTTTCGGTCTGGACTTTAAAAAGCAGACATTTGAACTTTATTTTTGATGCTATTCCTGGGGGGAAAAAAAATGGAGTTTTATTTCCAAATCTTTCTATTAACTCTATTTTAGAAAAGTTATGGGTTTATGTTAACAATGGAATGTATAGTAAAGAGTACCCTTTAAATAAAGGGAAACTGAATTTTGTCGTATCTTTGTCCCTAACTTCTGTCATTTCAAGGTCTTAACGTATAACTAGAGAGAGGTTTTTAAAATCTTGCCTTCCCCTATACAATTCTGAACATACAGTGCTGTGTTATTTCAATATGCAAATGTTCAATACAAATTTATTTGGCGGTTCTTGTTGAACAACTTTTTCTTTCCTCTCTCTCCACACTCCCCAACCCCCTCCCCTACCAGAACTGTAATATGGGACAAGAATAACATCACTGCACAGGGCTTCCAGGATATAGCTGTGGCACTGGAAAAGTAAGTTCTCAAGCAACTGAATGACTGATGAAGAGGCCAAAGACATGGATCCTGAATGATCTGAGCAGCTGCAGTTCTCATCACAATTGATATGATGTGAAGATGCTGAGTGCTCTCAATTTTAAGCATCAGAGTGCTTAATCTAAAGGAAAATTTATGACTTCACATCCTTCAAAAGGATGGGAAAAGGCTCTGTGGCTCTTTCATCCATACTCTACCAGCATTAAGGCCATTGAGTTCTGCTTTTATCGTTAAAATTCTGAATTTGAGAATATTTTTCCTTTTTTTTCATTCTCTTGTGTCGATAGTGTACAGAAATTCTAGTCAGCTGTATATAATAACAGAAAGCTGTATATAATAACAGAAAATTACTGAAGTGTGCCTTCGTGGTCTGACTTCTTTTTCTTTTCCTCAGCAAGTTGAAACTAATAGCAACTATCTCGGAAACTGCAGTTGTTCATCATAATTGTTGTGGTCTGGATCATTTTGCTTCCCTGAGCTTACTCACAGTTGCAGCCGTTACCAGTGATAGATGCTAAATGACTTTCATCTCTCTCTATCTCCATCACATTTCATTATATGTTATCATTACTTTTCTTAAGAGGGAAAAATTACAGATTTCAATTAAGCAGCAGTTGCAGTCGTTTCACGTCATTAAATCGCTCAGATAGGAAAAAAGACTCTCTTTAGAAGGTGAAGGTATCGTACAATTGCTAGATTCTAGACAAGATGTCTTGCAAAACTCTAAAACCCCTTAGGGGAGCATCTTAACCCTTGGAGGAGTCATGAGGCTAAAGCAACAGAGTGGCTTGTTGTATGAAACTGTTGTAGTTTATGTACTTGGTTTCAAAATGAATTCAGTTGCGCTGATGGGGGAAATCCTATAAAATATGTATAATTAAGCAAATTGCCATGGAGTGATTCCATTGATAGTAGTGAATAATAATTTGCAAACGTTATTCGTAAAATTGGAAACATTTCTCTTTTAGAGAGCAATAGCATGTACGTTTATGAGAAAGTCAGCTAGAAAAGAAAATAGACTTATTTTCTGGTTAGCTCAACTTTACTTTTCTATTTTGAAGTGCTTGGATAAGTAAATAGGAAGGGAAATATTAAGGCAAAAGCAAATCATCTAAGCAGGGAAGAAAAGAAAAGCTACAGATAAAAGTGTGATGTTGCACTTTGTTGAGGTGCCATCTCATTTATTTATCTTGAAGCTGAGATCATTTTCTGTCTCCTCCAACATTTACAAATTGATAAGACCATTGATAATATCACAAAATAAGCCACAAGCAACAGCAGTTTAAACTTGCAGGAGGACTGTCAATCCTGGCTGAAAACAATTAGCCTTTAAACAATCCATCTCAAAGACACATTAAGAACATTCTCCACCGTATGTTTCCTAAAAATGCATGAAACCGGCAATATTCTGTAGGAAGAATTGTTGCTCAAAGCAGAACGAAATATACTGAAGATACTTAGGGATATGTGTGTTGTTTTGATTTTATTCTTCAGAAAAATAGTCATATAGTATAGCACAAAAAAGGAGCCTAAGCTTTTGTGGTATGATGAGGAGGTTGAAGAAAATTGGGAGGGATTGTAACAGGCTTTAGAAACCTGAAGATTGTTTTTTCCTC
This sequence comes from Megaceryle torquata, assembly GCA_024611175.1. Taxonomy (NCBI): domain Eukaryota; kingdom Metazoa; phylum Chordata; class Aves; order Coraciiformes; family Cerylidae; genus Megaceryle; species Megaceryle torquata. Next base: position 71,089 of record JANIJG010021522.1, on the reverse strand, counting down.
TCCTCACAGCTTTTCTTTATCTGTTTATAGATGTGTTAAAATGTTGTTCCTGCAAGGGAATTCCAGGAGCATGGCTGTTGGCAGAGTTGCCCCAAGGGTGTCTCAGCCAGCTGATGCGAGATGCTGAGGATCTTCTCTTGAGTCTGCTCCAGGTGTCGGTTCAGAAGAGCATTTGAGAGCAGTGGGCATCCCGTTCAGCCTGACCATTAAACAGGGACCTGTATATCTGTAATTTGAATATTAAAATAAGCATGTGCTTGGGCACATTGCAGCCTAGAGCCCACCATGGCACAGAACTGCGCAGTATTGCCCTCTATTCATTTCTAAAAGATATTTTTCTGTATGGACTGACTGAAGAAATAGCTTCAGTTCTAAAATCTGAATTCTTCATGTGATGTGAAATTCACATGCACAAGCCTGCAAAAACAGATGAGCTTATTCCCGTTTGCAAAAGAATAGGCAGTAAAATTCTCACCCTCTACAGAGAGTGTGTCGTGAATGGAGCAGAAGCTGCTACAGAGGAAATAACGTGATGAAATGTAGGACTGTTGTCACACATGTTGTATGTAGAAGGGAAGACAGGAGGTTTTGGAGACATCCTGTCCAGTCTGAGCACCTCTCTGAAATTTAACATCCTTTAAATAGAGGTATTGTGCTGAGAGTATTACGGTGTTAGGAAAATACTGGATTATTGACTTGGTAATATACTCCATTACAAGAGACAAGTGGAGTGCAAATAAAAAGAAGAATGGAAGAATATTTTAGACTTCAAAGGAAACAGAGAAAATTGAAGTGTGAAGATAAATATTGCTCTGATGATCAGAGTTGAAAAGTGAGCTCTAAATTCTTGATTCCACCCCCCACCCAAGAGCTGTTTAATTCTTAGATGAAAATAAAGTAGCATTCTGTCTGATACAGTGCTGTCTGTCTGGAAGGACACCAACCAAAGCGCCTCCTCAGGGTAGTGGTCTTCTAAAGTTCTGACCCTGTGACTGTGGGTCCATGAAATCTCCTTGCCTTTCATTTCCACCCCCCTGCCTTCCTCTGTGAGTGTGTCTGTGCATGAGGGAGGGTGCACTACACCTTCAAGTAAGTTGAATTTAGCATATAATTATTAGCATGAGCAGCCTGGTCTTCTGAGCAGCCCAGTCTTCTGAGACACCTGGTCTAGAGGGAAGTGTCCCTTCCCATGGCGGGGGGGTTGGAACTAGATGATCTTTAAAGTCCCTTTCAACTCAAGCCATTCTATGATTCTGTGAGAGTTGACAATTATAGATTTCAATGAATGGGATGTATTAAATGTCAGTCAGCTGCAGGGATCCTGTTTGTTTCTTTTTAACTAAATAAATACCCCACCTGCCAGGTGGTAGTCAGGCAATCTGCAAGTTCTGTAATTATTATCTGTCTTTTGAGCTTAGTATCTCTGACATTTAAAATTTTCCCCCATTCTGATGTAGTTATTCCCCCCTTAGTTTTATGTGAGGACAGATAATGGGACCTGTGTAGTTTGCACAGTTCTTTTGAAGGATAAGACAACTAGAAAGCAAAGTTAATTTTCTGGTGTTTCATGTGGCTAAGCAACTGGTGGGAAAGGAAGTAAAAGAATCTTCACAGTAGTTAAGGAGTTAGCTCATTTAGTGAGGGATGGGTCCAGTGAAGTCAGTGGACTTGACTCAGTTGAAATGGCCAACTATAAAGTGTTTAAAAGTAGGTGATTACAGCTGTATTTATATAGCTCTGGGTGGAATAGGAGCAGACTGTTAGTGGGATGTTTGCAGACAGCTGAAGGAGGAGGGAAAGCTGTTTACAAGAAACTAAGGCTAATTGAAAATAGGAAGAAAAATTTCCTTTCCAAGTTTTAAGAACTTCCTGCACTTTTTGTTTTCATTTGTTCAAATCTGAAGGTGTGTGGACATACCACTGCATCTTTAACTGTGTCATGGTAGCTAATTTATGTTCTCAGAGTTTAAATACAATTTTAACTCAAGACCTTTATTCTCATATTGCAGCAGATGGACAAAGCTATGGAAATGTTTTGCAAATAATAGGTAAAATGCAGGAAGCAATTGTTTGCATAAAACAATGTGGAGATGCTAAGCTGCTTTTGTCAGCTTTTATTAAAAATTCAGCAAGTGTCTTCCAACTGTTGTAAACACAGGAAGTTATTAAATAGTAAATTTTCAAAACCCAGTCTCTTAGTCACTATCTGTTATTGAATTTTTCCATTTAGAATAGATCTGATAGAATTGCCAGCAGGCACTGACACCCACTGTTCTGTTTTGATATAGGAAAAAGTAATCCAACCTTGTGTGCTAAGTTACAGAGGACAGCTAGTCCTTTAATTGACAGCCACTGGGCTATGCCCACTTAACTGCATCTCCACCTCTGTCCAGTGGCAAAGAAGAGTTAGCAAAAAGGAGCATGCACGCCTCCAGTGAGCCCACTTACAAATGTGAATAATACATTGTTAGTACCTTCCACGGACAAGCTAGATGCATCTTATTTCTCCCTTCTATTTTATTCTTCATGAAAAGATACAGTAATTAGGTTAACTTTTAATATTAAAAAATATTTTCTTTTTCTGTAGGAATTATACTTTGAGATTCATGCCCATACCAATGAATGATGCTTCCCAAGCACTCAAAACAAACCCTGAGAAAACTGAAGAGGCGCTGCAAAAGGTATTGTGTGCACCACTAACACACAGAAATAAACCCCCTAAAATTAAAGTAATAATTTTAAGTGGCTGGGATTCCATGCTTGGCTAAGGAAGAGTTCTGGGCTGGATTCATTGCTTGTTTGATTTGCATGGACATAAACATGGTAAGCAAGCGCTGCAAGAGTATGTAAGGCTTTTTATTCTAAAGAACGGTTGAAGAGTGATGGCGTGCAATGGTGTCGTATCAAAGTCATAATTAAATAACTGCGAGCTAGACCTTGTGTTCCTGTATGCTTAGCTATAGAAAGGGGAGTTAGAAATTGGCATGTTTGTTACATATGTGCTTGTGTGTATTTCCATGTGCATAGAATTATGGGTAGGTGGTTTTTATTTTGACATAAAAAGTGCAGTCAGTGCTCTACAGGACAAAGGATGCTCTTTAATTTGGGGGAGGATAAAAACATTTACTGCTTGCGTTTTATATTCTACATATAAAATTCACACACTGTGTTGCCCTAAATAAACAACTACACCAATATGCTCTTTTGGATGAAGAGGTGTTGACAGTATCTGTAGCTGTTCCACTTGCATGAGTTATAAAACTCCCAGCTGAGTTTTAATATAGTAAATCATGTGAGCTCCAAATGAGCCTCCTGCTCAATCAGAAAGTGTACACTTTACATCTCTTTAATGAGCAGCTTTCCTTCAGACAGAGTAAGGTCATAAAAACCTTATAAATAGCTCTTACAGATAACTATGATTAAAAAGCAAATGTCTATGATCCTTATTAGTAAAGAAATTTTCAGTAAAATGATTCTCCCAGGGAAAAGTGCTGGTAGTTAGTGCCTTTTTCTTTGATGCATGAAAATGATCTAAATTTTGCTTTAAAAAAAACCTCTGATTCATGGGGGATGGACATATTTCTTACATCTCGTTTAATATAATTGTAGTTAGGTTCATGTTTAGAATGATAGATGCACCTCTGAAAATAAAATATCATGAAGCTTCTGGCCGTGGGGATTTCAATTCCACACGTTAATTAGGCATTATGTGCAAAGAGAGGGGGGTTTTTTGCTCATTTCAGAGTTGCTAATCCTGTCTGGCCTTGAGTTTGTTTTAACACACGTGGTTCAGGTTTTCTTTATACAACATGAGGAGGCTCTCTCTGGGAAAAAAAAAAAAAAAAAAGAACAAGAAGAAGAAAAAAAATAAAGGTAACAGCCTTGGGAGCGGTGCTGTGAACGCAGCTGGTTCCCTCCCCGTAGGAATGCTGGCCTGCACGGGCTGAGCTGTCATGCCTGGTGCAGCTACACCTGAACTGACTGACAGACATTTCAGGAGGGTCTGTAAGCTTCAGCACACCACAGCTTGAGTACAGTGAGTGTGCTCCTGGCCCTGCTCCAGCACCAAATGGACATACTAGGTAACCTTCCAAGCTCCAGTATCTCCGCACCACACTCTACTTACAGTGGGCATGGTCAAACTGTGTCCAGTCCCTACTGCTGATGCAAGTTGAGAGGTCACCATCAGTCCCTGTTAGTCTCTGCTTGACAACCTGCTGGCCACTCCACCCTTCCTTTTCCCCTTCTCTTTCTCTGAGACCAGATCCATCACTTTGATGAACCTTAAACACTTTACTAGTATGGTTTTTTGACTTGACTAAGTTTTGACTAGTTAGGGGGTTACTCTATGTGCCATTAGCCTGGCTGACTGACAGTAGGTGTTTACCGTTGGTGACAGTTGTGGTGGGCTGTGACCAGCGGCTGTGGGCAGGAATCACTGGTATTGGAAGATCACTTATATATTGTTTAGCCTTAAGTAACTTTTGAACTGGGGCTCCTGTGTCAGTTAAGCACTTTCAGATATTTTCTCTCCAGAACATACTGCTATTAAAATCTGTGTCTTTGCAATGGGCTGAATGCATCTAAAAGAAATTAATCAACTGTCTTGTGTCATCATGGCCTCTACAATACTTCATGGATAGAGTGCCTTTAAGTACTTCTCAAACCTGGATTTACTGTTTTGTCAGCCTAACTTACTAAATTGTTCAAAATAGAAGACTAATTCAGAAAATAGTGGCAAAATCAAGGTGTTTAATGATGTTTCACTAGTCAATGAGTGAATGAATATTGGTCAATGGGATTATTAAGCATTGAGAGACACAGAATAAGGTTTGCAGATAATAAACAAATACTTAAGCTTTTTTTCCTGTCAGTCCCCATTTCTGATACTGCAGCAAAATTGAAAGCAAATTACAATGTGGAGAGTTGAATCCGTTTCCTAATCTGGCTTTGTTTTTCAGATAGAAAACTACTTGCTTCGTAATCACGAGACCAGAAAGTACCTCCAGGAGCAAGCATACCGGTTGCAGCAAGGCATTGTCACTAGTACCACTCAGCAGGTAAGAACTTGGTCTTTACTGGTACTTCTGGGTGTCTAAAACTCTGGCTGGGGGTTAGATTTGTCTCTCGTTCTTTCAGAGTAGCTTAAAGCAAAATGTGTCTTGTGGGTGATACCTCATTTCCCAAAAAATAATAATTATCAATGGTAATATTTTTGGAAGGAGAAAAAGCTTTTGGGAAAGGGAGATGTTATGTATAGTAGCACTGTGTAGGGTATGATCTATTTCTGAACTGGAACCTGGAATAGTTTAGTTCATTCATGCTCAGGAGTCTGAGTTTTCAGCAGACTCTCATCAGTGTGACAGGCACCATCATGAGGCTGTGCCAGTTCTGGTGTGTGAGTCAGTTCCAGTCTCTCTACCTAGCAATGAGCAAGCATGTAAACATGCCCTTAAGTAGCACCAGAGCAAACAGCCTTAGAGTAAGTCACCTTCAGAACTGTGGGTATCATGGGAAGCTTTACATAGAGAGAAAGAAGGGAGCAAAGGAAGGTAAAGTCTTCTGTGCTCTTTATAGCGCCTTATAGTCTGGGAGAGCTGAAAAGGCTTCCTGTATAACACATCCCAAAAGCTGTGTTGAAGCTGGGAAGCTTTTGTATTTTATCAACCATTAACAGATTTCCTAAATGCCCCCTGTTGTTCTATTTTTATTTTTCCTCTTTCTTGAGAGGACCACAAACATTTTCTGTGGTAGCTTACCATTTTCTCTGTTCTAGAACATTTCTTGCCAGTACCTTCCCCTTCAGGGCTCTTTTCAGCTCCAGTACACCACTGAAGCAAGATGGTATGAACAGAACAGATCTTGTCGTGGCCTTTTACTTACATGTTTGTTTGCACCAGTTGTGTTTCCATGCAAATGGGAGATTTACAGGAGAGGAATATCTGTTTTACTCTTCAGCTGAGACAATGGAATTTCTCCCTGTTATATGCATTTTATTTTATTTTATTTGGTGAATCTGAATTCAAAATGTCATTTTTTTTCTACCTGTGTTATTAAAATGTAAGGGAACAGAGTTTTATTACTAGAACCTGAAATTATACCCTAACCTCTTAACAGAAAACAGTATGTGGAGATGTCCTGGTGCTAAAAACTGCAAGAGCAGCATCACTTAATTCTAGTTTAGTAATTTTTATGTTCCAATACCACCTTTTTTTTCCCCCAAGTTAATAATCTCCATATGAATTAAGTTTAGATCTTTTTATAGCTTGGTGGTGTTAGTTGTGCTTTTCTCCAGCAACCACACATTACATCAGGCTTCAGTAAGTTTACTTTCTAAATAGCAATGAATTAGAGTAAAATGACTCATTTCTGTATTAAATTGCATACAATAAGGATGGATTTTAAAATGGGTTTTGACAGAGATCTGGGAAATATTCTCTAGTTAATATGGTGGAATTGCACTATTATTATTCCCAGACTGGGCTGGCTTTGTTTTTTTTTTTTTGTTTGTTTTGTTTTGTTTGGGGTTTTTTTGTTGTTTTTAAAGTCCAGATGTCCCCATGAGACTTTCTACTGTCTAATAATTAATTAGCTTTTTGTACTTATACAAAAAACCCACCCAAAACCCTTTGAAGAGGAAGAGTCATGTGGAGCAGAAAAGGAGCATGCTGTGAAATAATTTCAGTTCTCATTGCTAATGATATGAGATGCTAGAGCTCTAGGCTTTATATGATGGTGACACACGCACTCACAATTGCTTCAGAATGTCACATAGCCAGTTCTAATGAATGCTATGTGAGCTGATAAAAGCTTTTATCTATTATATCACCCTGCCACGTATATCTTAATCAAAACTGACTATATGTCAGGCATTCTTACGGGTTTGTCTTGTAAGAATATGGATATACCACCTTCCCTTTATTTTCAGCATGCTGAATGAATTGTTATTTATCTTTCAAATGTTTAGGTGTATCTGTGTGAGCTGTAATGCTTCCCTTCAGTGGCACTGATATACCTTGAAGCTCTGATCATACATTTGCAGATTGTTATATTGTCACTGCAAATCTCATCATGCTACTATTGATTTCCTGCCTGGACTGAATTAATTTTGTGTTTGGTTTTTTTCCTGTTTCTTTTGTTCAAGTAGATGATTGACAGAATATGTGTAAAAGTGCAAGATCACCTCAACTCTTTAAGGAATTGTGGTGTGGATGCTGTACAGGAAGATGTCAAATCTGCAGAGCGGCTTATGCGGGATGCTAAGAATTCCAAAACAGTAAGCCTTTCCCAGCACACTGCTCATACTCAGAACAGCTCAGTGTAGACTTGCAGCTTTTCTCTTTCTAGGGTGTTAAAATAACCATGTGTCACAAGAGAGTGTTTTCTTCACATGATCAGCTGTAGGTAGTATTTGAAATGACAAAATCATTTCAATTGGTTTTATTTAGCAGAGAGATTTCCTCCTGTTTGTCTGGATTTGAAGACAGGTAGTGATGAGCCTACTTTCTGAAGTTATTCTTTCTGTCTTCCAGCTCCTACCAAATCTGTATCACCTTGGTGGAGCGTCTTGGGCAGGAGCAAATGGTTCACTCTCCAATCCGATCCAAGAGACACTTGAATCCATGGCTGGAGAAGTTACAAGGGTTGTGGATGAGCAACTTAAGGTCTGTGGATAGATGTGTTACCATCTCTCACATGCAAAAATAACTAAATCTGAGATCTGTTGCTAAAAGCAAATGTGCCATGCTTTTTTTACTTACTTTTTTCCTTTTTTTTTTTTGTACTTCTCAGTTTATTTGTACATAAACTGTCTTTAGTGTTTGAGTGGGTAGAAGGAGCGTGTATTGTTTATATCATTTTATTTTATCTTCTAGAAGGGAAAGATTTATCAATTGCTCCTGAAGTCCTTAGTAAAGGCATCTCTCAAGCATCCTAAAGTGGAGAAAAGTAGTCACTAGTTCAGGTATCCCACTAGAGTGAAAGATGCTTTTCTGTAGACTCTATCCCAGTGACCACCTCTGAACCCGGTGCAGAATTTCCATTTAAACTGTTTGGATTGAATACATTTTAAGTATTGAGAGTGTTCCAAGAATTCATACAGGCAGCTTTACAGGAAATCTTATCACAAGTTGCCTGTCAAAACTCAGTTCTTGAAGTAGATGTCCCTGAACTGTAAATATTCTCACATGCCTGTTCAGCTAGCTCTAGTTCAGGAACTTTGCCTTCGATTGTTAGATTATTACTGTGTAAGAAACAAGGAAGTGTCATCCTTAAAGCATGTGTAAAGGTATCAGTCCAGGAAGAAGTCAAGATGGGGAAACATTAACAACTGTTCTGATCTGTATAGAAGCTGATGAATTTAAGAATATGGTTCTGAGGCAATTCAGATCAGCTGAAGTTTATGACTAAGCTATCCTGTCTGTGCTATATTTAAACTTATCAAAGAATCTGAAAGCAAAGGTTGAACTTTCAGTTGAAGCAACATGAGAATTCTTCAGTGGGAATATAATGAACAATAATAACAACACATTACCAATTACTTTTTTGAAATTAAAAGGTTAATGGGGAGGAAAATGGTGCTCAATTTTTAGTATCTCCCTTACTCTCCCCATTATATGAAATAAGATGAAGAATTTCTACAGACATGAAAGTGATTTATGCACAAGGCTCTTCCGAGTTGAGCTTCTGGCTGTTACTGGGATGGGAGTAGTCCGGTCAGCCCTTCACACAAGACTCCTTCAAAGAGTCCTGTGCATTTTAGAGTGTCATTTGGGAGGAGGGGGCTGGGAGAGCGTCTTCACCACTTTGAAAGTTATTTTATTTGTAGTTCCTGGAATGCTATAGAATTAATGGGTCTTCCATTTACATTTTTACACATTTACAGCAAAAAGCACTTTAGCTCAACCATTCTAACTTTTACTTTTGATAGTGTGGTTTTAAAGTTTAAGTGCCTTACAAGAAACTATAAAGTTATAATGTTCTTTGTATCTTGAAAAACTCATTTTTATTAATTTTACACTCAAGGCTGAAAGGTTTTCCTTTAAGTTCTGTGGTGTTGTATTTTGTGTGGAGGAAAAATTGCTGAATGTGGATTAGGATTTTTTTTTCCCCCCAATTCTTTAGGTCAACTCAAAACATTATGTTCAGATTATTATTTGTGAAGATAGATAAAGGAGCTCACATAAGTACAGTTCTTTTTGTAATTGGGGAAAAAACATCTGATGTGCTGTAATTTGTTTTGATTCTTAGCTTCCATAGCAACCAGAGCCTGATTCTAGAAATAACTGTTTGAAAATTGGGTAAAGTCAATGAACGATATTTGGGAGAATAAGAGAATGGGGTTTTTTAATTTTTTTGGTTTTGTAATTTTTTTTTTTCGTTTAACTTCAAAGAAGGGAAAGGGGGGTAGAGAAGAAATTAAAATAAGGAAAAGCAACATCTTGTAATGAGTTGAGTTGGCCAAAGGAGAAATTGTATGCAAGGCCCTTGCATTTCTCTTCTCCTGATGGTGTCACTGTGGAGACACAGAACCCAGAGATGCTTTGCTAGGTATGCAACAGCCCAAGGGAAAATTGTAGGCAAGACAAATGGTGCTTAGGCAAAAGAAGATTGTTTTCTGAGGACAGGAGTACTTGAACTATTCCTCTTAAATTCCATCCTGTAGTGCAAAGCATTTGTTGACTCCATCTTTTCTTCTACCTTTTCTTCAGCTGTCATTATCCTTCAGTCCTTTTACTCACTGTCTCTTTCTCCTGATTATTAGGAGTCATTAATTGTGGGCAGGACTTTGTTCTCTTCTTTCTGCATGTCTGCTGACTGGCACTTGTGGTCTTGTGACTGAAATGTTTGCCACTCCACAGTCAGTGTTGGTAGCTATGAGTTTCCATCACTGAAAAGTTTCTGTAGATACAATAATAGTCATGTGAAATCAACAGCTGAAATCTGCCACTGAAGAAATTGTGTTCAGTTGTGCACTTAAAGAAGAGATCCAAACTCTGTTTAACTTTTAAATCGCTCATTCTCTTGAGTATTTTGAGTAAAAATTAATTTTTATAATTTCAAGTAAGTTCTTTAGTCTTTCCTCCTTCTTCCCATTGACACCTTCATGCAGCATTTCTTTGTGTGATCCATTTTAAAAGACCTTACTTAGAATGCAATGGTAACGCAACACAGTATGTCTTATATATAACTTTTCTGACTGTAATCTATTGATAACTCTTGGGAGGCTGATTTTTTTTTTTTTTTTTTTCCCCACCTCAAGGTAGACTGCACAGTTGCACTAGTGAATAAATGCCATGGGAAAAAATGTGTCAGAAATTCTTATTAGCAGTTAACCTGGCTCATTTGTCTCTGCCATTGAAGTTCATCATTCTCCATGGTGATATGGCAACAGGTGTTTGAAAGGCTCTGCAATAGTGTTAACAGCCCCACCATCTGCTCAGGGATTGAAGGAGGGAGTGCAGGAGGAGTCTTTAAAGTGCACAGAGCTTGGGAACCCAGAAAGAAGCTCTGTATTAGCTATAATGGAAGCTGTCTCATACCTGTAAATCAGATGTTGCAAAGATCAGGCTTCCCTGTACGCTGTTGCTGCTTCATGCTGCTATGCTTTCCTTATGAATCCACGCTTAAAAATCAGTCAGCTTAAAGCTACAGGCTGAAAAAGATGCTCATTTGAATCATTAAAATTATTATGCAGTAATGGTGCTTTTGTTTCATACTCAGTATGAGAATTGCCAGTTATGTTAGTAGGGCTCTGCAAAGAGGAAAAAGCTCTGATAAGATGGAGTTCAGCCTGAGATCACTTACCTGTGGAGTGGGATTGAGAAGAGAAGGGAAACCAGTAGAATTTTCAAGGGGTGCAGTTCACTGATTTTGTACAATTCAGAAGCACCTAGGTTAGAGCTAGGCTCCCCTAGTGTACTGTTCCAATGAAACTGTAATTTTGTTTCTTTTTTTATTCATAAATATCTTTCCCTGTTTGGCTATCAAATTTCAGTCTTACTGGGGATAACTTGGCCCATTTTAGTAAACTGGTCTCTGTCTTGTTCCTCTCTTCTTTCCACCTTCCTTTGGATGTTAAAATGTTGAAAAGCTGCATGCAACATGTCATATGTTGAAAAATCTGACGTCTGCTAGTAGTTGCTGCTTGTACCACTTGTTTAGAGGATTCAAAGTTGAGAGAGATCAGTCTTGCATGTACACTGAAGCTTGAACTACTAAAGACAGTTGTCTTTATTCTGCCACTTTGGAAGCACCTTAGCCCAAGGAGACCCCATGGTCACTGGAGTGCAGCAGCATGACAACTTCAGTGTGCAGAGTGACCAGCTGCCAGAGAGAACCATCTCTTTACTGATCTTTACTAAGTAGTACTTTGAGATGGGAATGTATGTAGTTTGTTTTCAAATCCTGTGCTGATGAGCATTGACCTCCTGCAAACTCTGAAACAAGTTATTTGGTGGGAAATTAATTGATGGTTGAACGTCCTTCTGAAGATACCTAAAATGGATTTCCTGAGTTGCTGGGACTGGAGATGGAGTAAGATTAGATATAGGAGAGAATCTGAACAAAGAACAGTTTTCAGTCTTGTTGGAAAATACTGCTTTATGTGTTTATAAATAAATCTGGTTTACTGTATGCAGGGTACTTATCAGCATGTAGATAAAACAGTATGAAATTAAAATTTCGTTTTCCAGATGACCAACTAATTGGTTTCTACCTTCTGTGGTCTTACCTTAACTTTTTGGATATGAAAAAGCTGAAAGCATTTAGAGGAAAGATGTTTCAGTGATACAAGGCACTAGGAGTGTTTCTTATGTGTGTACATTAGAGCTTTCCTGCACTTTTTGTGACACGAGTCTGTACACTGATGATTATGTGAGGGACTGTGCCTCGTAGTGAGGGCTCTTTAGCCTTCTTGTCAGACCTGGGGTTTGGAAAAGAAGCCAGTAGGTGATAAAACAGGATTTAAACCAGAATTACCTTTTCTCAGAGGCACAGATAGGAGGTAAATCTAATGCGCTTGAAAGGGGCTGCAAAACATAACTTCATAGTATTGAGGTATGCGTGAAAGACCTTTCTAAGAGAAAGAGGGAAGATGACTTTATGCCATCTGCAGGGGAGACCTGATTATAAGAAAAATAAAATTGAGGGGTTTGTGGGGATGCACAGTCCTGTTTCTAGAATGTGTATGGTTTTCTTCTGTCATTTTGATCAGTTGTGAAAAAAGAATAAAAATTGTTGACTGCACCTAAGGTTCACTGTGAGCTCCCATGTGTGTAAATGAGTTCTATATATTAAACATTTGTATGCCCACTGCAAATCATACTTACAGGTGGTACTTAAGATTTGGCAAGGATATTCCAGCCCTGTACAGCATGCCAGGTGCTCATGAGTCTCCTTTCCTCATATACTGATGCCTCTTACAAATTGGCAGGTCTGGAGCATTGATGAAAACTGTTGATTCAGGGCACAGTTTGGAGCAAAGGCAGCTGCAGCAGAGCATCCGCTGCTTCTGCAGCGTGCAGAGGAGCAGTGCTGGGTGCACAAGGGAAGCTAATTTGTTGTTCTGACAGTGAAATACAAAGAGATGTAAATGTTTCATATAGGAAAAAGTAAACAAGTGCAGTTGTGGGTCATTGTCAAGCCAAATATGTTGTTCTTCCTCAGCTTTATTTTGTAAAGTGCTTCTTATATTGCAGCTGGATTATGAAATAGATTGGAAATTGGGGAGCAAAAATTGAAAGATTACAAGTCTGAAAGTGTCACAGTGCTAAGCACCAGAACAATTCTGTGTTCTTTCAGCTAATTAAAATCTCAATACCTGATGTTAGTTTTTGCTTACTGTGCTACAGACGCTCCTGGAGTCTATGGTGGATGCAGCAGAAAACCTTTGCCCAAATGTAATGAAGAAAACTCGCATCCGTGAAGACCTGATTGAGGCCAGCACTGAGAAGATTTCCATCCCACGCACTTTTGTGAAAAATGTCCTCTTGGAGCAATCTGGAATTGATATTCTCAATAAAATTAGGTACTTTAGAAGACTAATCTAACAAAAATGGTTATAGAATTGGGATTTTTGGTCAGGTGTATGTGTGTTTGTGTAGTAGAAGATTTCTGGAATGCTTTTGTGACTCACAAACTATATTAAGGCATTCAAAGAGCAGGAAATTGTCCTACAGGTCTGGTGAACTTAGTTCGGGAGATTCAGACATTTTGGGGGTATGCTAAATTGATCATTAATGAATATGCTGTTTTATTTGGTAATAGTTTTGGTTTATGGTACGCAAATAACATTTGCTTCATTTGTTCTTGTCCTGTAGCTACATAAATCACTTTAAAACTGTGTGAGTTGTGCACAGCAGACAGACATACTTTAAAAATGGAAACTTGTGTATCCAAACCACAAACCTGGAGCAGAAACAGTTACCCTAAACAACCCCTTGTTCACTCTTAAAAAAAGAAAAAAGAAAAAAAAAAAAGGCTTTTACCTGCCCTTTACTGCATCTTTTTTTCATATTAAATATATACCGAAGAGGATATATTTGTGCAGTATAATGTGGTTGTCTTTTACTTAAACCTTTGCAGTTGACATTGTTTGGCTGAGGCATCCTTTCTGCTTGATGGAAAAGCATGGCATTTTGTATTGTGATGCTAATATCTTTGCAGAAGGAGAAAAGAGTAAGACTTAGAAATTATTTTTGCAGAGTGCAGCAGAATTGGCAGGAAAAGGTGTTAAAGACTTTGGCTTTGCCTTCAGAGTGTTTAAAATGGTTCGGGGAGTGAGTTTTCTTCAGTTCTATCCAACAACTCTTGACCTTGAGACAATAACTGTGTCACTTCCCCTTGTAGAAGCTGTGATTATCAGTGGGCTGAGGGTGCCACACTGTCACCCTTCCTGACTAGTATTATTTGAAATTAATATGTAAGAAACTGAGAGAAATCCTTCACTCTCATTCTCTTCCCACTGTGGCTTGGCCACCATTCTATCTCCCTGTGAAATGCATTTCTTTCCCAAGGAGTTTCTTACCTTTTCCCTAGGCTTTCTGCAGCAGTAGCTAGCAGTAATAATAGCTATCTGGAACAGTGCTAGCCCTGGATAGAAGTAGCTTTGTTAATCCAGTGCAACTTAGTCCACATATAAAAGCCATAAACCAAAATCGTGTTACTTGTTGGCAAGGGTTAGCTGTAGCAGTTGGCCTTGAAAACATAGAGGCAGGAGAGATGGAGCTTCAGGCTGCAGCTCGGGCATGTGTGCTTGTCAGCTGCTCTCTGCATCCTGAGCCATTTGTACTGTGTCCAAAGATGGGACCCCAAGGGAGCAGTTCAAGGTACACACTTCCTTAACGGGAAGTTACCAGTGAAACCTCAATTCAATGTATGGGCTGTGTTGGTGTTCTGTGTACAGCTGTGAGATGGGAATGGCTGACATTAAGTTCTTGAGACAGAAAGAGGTTAAGTAGAGCAAAAAGAGGAAGCAAAGTTGTGATAGCAAAAACTGGAGAACCAGCATTGTACCATTGTCCTTCAACTGGCAACAAACACAAAAAGGAGTTGAGGAAGAGAGTGGACTGCAGTTATTCAGTATAGCAGTGTTAAACAGGCAGCACTGCCCTAGGCCCATTCATCAGAGATTCATGTTTCTCTGACTTCAGTGGAAGAATGTTCTTTCCCGAGTTTCCCATGTGGCTTTTATTCAGCTCTCTTACCCAGATGTTTTCATTTCAGCTCTTAGAAAAATGTTAGAGGCAGGTTAAATACGGTACAGAGGCTCTTGTGTTTATTGTGTGATTCATGAGTTTATTTCTGAAACCTGCAGTCATGTATCCTGACACCCTCTAATGTTTTACTTCAAATAAAGTGACAGCACTGTGGGTAATAGTCATGCTGTTGAACATTTAATAAAGACAAAATTCTCCTGCGTGAATTAAAATTTCTCTGTCTCATTTTTAATTCTCACACAGTGAAGTAAAACTGACAGTGGCTTCTTTCCTGTCTGACCGAATTGTAGATGAAATCCTGGATGCACTTTCCCATTGCCATCACAAACTGGTGAGTATTTGCATGGTTGATATCTGAATATACTGGGTATCCTAACAATGCCATTTATATTCATAACTTGTTCAGTTTTTCCTTAGCGTCGCTCTGTTTTGAAATTGGTCTTATTTTCATTTGCATCGCTAACATCATTTGAAATATGATCATGGGACTCTTGCCCCTTTGCTTTAAGGAAGATACAACCTTGGAAGAAACTACATTGTATATTTGTCCTATTATCTCTTTCACTGCGGTCAGATCTACAACAAAAAATGCCATCAGGATGCAACATTGAGTCATTGGTTAAGAACAGTGCCAGTAAGTGTCCTGGTGAGATGATCAGGGTCGGTTGCTTGGGAATGAGGTAAAATTTCATTCCTTAGAGGAGGGACTGCTGAGACCTTGCTCCCCGAATGAGTACATCTTGGGACTACTTCAGAAATGTAGCTATCAAGCTTGAAGAGAAAGGAGTAGAAACATAGAAAAGGAAATGCTGTTTGTTATTTGAAGGTGCAGAGCTGTCAGAGTTATTTATTATAAAGGTACTTGATTTGTCAAGAGTAGAAGAAATAAACAACTGTGTATCCACAGAAAACCATTTTTATTTCTAATGCAATGAGTCTCTGTAAGGAGAACCCAGTATTTTTCTTTTTTAAAGAAACCAGTGAGTAGTCATTCTCCTGATTGAAATTGCTCTTCATTTCTAATTGAAATTTCTCTGGCTTCCAATTGCATATATGAATTCTTTCCAGATGCTTTTCTCCACAAGATAAGGGAACCGTGTATATTTCTCTTTATTTTTTCTCTTTGAAAGTCCTCATGCACAGAAAATCGCTCTTCCCTCCCATTTAAAAAAAAAGAAAAGACTGGTTTATTTGAGGGTGTGTCTTCGTGATACAGAGCAGCATTGTGTAAAGATACAACCTCTGGCTTAGGAGATGTGCAGCAATGTCAGCCTGCTGTGTGAGTGGCCACGTTAATTAGCTCCAGTTGGTCCTGGAGCTGGCTCAGCTGGCATGAACAGTGGACTGTCTCTGTCCAGTGGTATTGCACAACTTGGCCATACCCTGACTGTTGCACAGTAAGGCATTTTCTCCAGTCTCTGAGTCACTTCAGTAACAATCCTCTACACTTTCTCCAACTGTTTTAAAAGCCTCCTTTAAAATTATGGTCACTAGAACCAGACAGACTATTCCAATGTTTTAACCAACACTTGTTTTTCTCACAATATTCTTTACTCCTTGTATTTACATAACCAAGGAAAAATAATTCCTTCCTTTTGTCAGAGTTTTGGTGGTAGCTCATTTTCAGGACCAGGTCTGCTAGATCACACCCTCCCAGTAATGGCTTCTGGTCACTTGACGCTGCTTTTCAGGATTGTGTCCATAGCTAATTGACAGTGCTCTTAACTCCCAGGGAACTGTACATTTGATTAGAGTTGATTTACTTTGTGATCCATTTTGGCCTGTGTTAGTAACATGTTCCTCTCACTCTTCTAGCTCTCCTATGTTTATGTTAGCTGCAGATTATTTCGGATAGTACAGCACTGGTAAAATCATTGAAGAGTATGGATCTGGAAGAGTATGTGCTGGTAGAGGAACTCCTGTCTAATTTGTCAGTGTTAATCTTCAACTGACAGCTGCAGTCTGAGAGCTGGCAGCTCATTCTTAATGCAGCAAAGATTAAATGCACTGATACAGTTCTGTGCCAGCTCCTTAAATGAGTGTCATGTACTTCTAATTCAGCCACCTACAAATGTCTGCGTATGTGGCATTGACACAGCAGCATTTGAGGCATATTTGAAAAATAAACCTTGTTCAATAATACCCAAGTTTGCCTAATGCAATAATTTGCATTAATTATTATTCTAGCCATTTTAGTGTGATTAAAGACAGATCCACAATAGCTCTCCAGTTGTTTTTCCTGAGTAGACACTAAAGCCAGCTATAATTGACTCAGGTGATTGTTTTACCCGTTTTGATGTTTAACAAAACTGCAATACCCACTGGCTGTCCAGAGTTGTGCTGATGTTAAGCAGTAGACTGCAGCTCTCCCTAGCTGCTGTTTTGAAGGCTTCTGTGACTAACTGATTTGGGCCCATCTGATCTTCAGATACTTGCTGTCAACAGATGTTGTTTAATGGTCTCTCCAGTTACCAACAGAACTAGAAAATATTTCATCATTTTCCTGACGACATGAACACGCTCCATTCCAAGTACAATCCAGGGTGGTTTATGTAACATTCTCTGGGTTCCTAGTAACAGTTTTTTGCTATGCAGGTCTAAAAATTGATTTTATTATTATGAAAGTTTTTCCTCTCTGACACTTTTTAAAAACATTTTATCTCATAAATCTATCAGTCATGTTTTTCTTTTTATGGTAACCCCTACCTATTTCTTCAGTGAAACAGAACTGAGGTATTTAACAAAGCTGTCCTGTGTGTTTTGAATAGCAGGTGATAATAGTTGTGAAAATTATATTAGTCAAAATTGTACAAGTATTTGTGTTAAAAAAAATAAAAATAAAAAAAGGCAGTCCAGGATAACACTTGTCTTCCACCCCTTTGTTTTCTTTATAATAAAGACAGGACAACTGCTGAGGAAGCCCCATAAGACTATTGTAAGTCAAAAGTAAGATAGCTTTCTATCTGACTTTTTTTCCTGTTAGTCATTCTCCCTTCCTTCTTAGAATGCGAGCAAGAGAAAAAAAACAATACAAAATAAAATAAACCCTGCGTGGAGATGAACACACACAGTTGAGCTTTGCTTTTGTAATTGGTCTTCTAGGATATAGCTTAAGTTCTGTGAGCTTTCTGGTAGGGCTTTGTTTGCCTTTTTTAATGGTTTGATTGAGGTATTCATGTCTCCATCCTTGCCTCCAGGCTGACCATTTGACCAGACGTGGCAAACCACTTCCACAGCAGGAATCACTGGAAATTGAGTTAGCTGAAGAAAAGCCAACTAAACGTTCTATGATCACAGTTGAGGAGTTAACAGAGATAGAACGTTTGGAGGATCTTGACACTTGTATGGTAAGACACATTCCTCAGCCTGTTTGGTTAAGCAGGCAAATAACTGGAATGAAAATGTTTTTGGAAATGTTGTTTGGCAATTTAATGATATCAGGAAACTGAAGTTAAGAATTGGATTCTAGAAAAAACAAATGTTAGCTTGTGAACATTTTGTCTTGAGTTCATACTGGTGTTTGGCAAAGGAAAAGCTCTTCCTTTTTCTCCACTTCTTTCCTGGTACCTGTTCAAGGGCCTTTCCCTGCTATAATCAAGCTAATACAACAAATGTCTCTTCCACTGACCATAGTTTCACAGAGGTTCAGTTGCAGTAATAAATTGGACCGTATTGTCCTTTGACAACATGATGCTTTCTGCCTTTATCTTCATTCCGCTTGACATGGATTCCTCTGAGCCATGACAAAAAAAATGCTTCTGCCTGGAAGTTATGTTATTGACCATGAACAGAAGGTGACTTATTTTTTTACATTGGCTTTTTGAATGTATGGAAGAAGTCTTAAAAGCTTGAGACTGGGCTGAAAGATCCTGGAGGGCAAGCATTTCAGAAGTAATTGAGTTAGGAGTGTGAGATTCAGTAAGAATCCTGAACATTAATCACTGAAGTGCCTTAAAAAAATCCTATGTCTGACTTTTATAATAAAAGATGTTTCTGTGCCATGTCATGATTGTTTATGAGATAGAAATCCACAGAATTACAAATAAATGGGTTGCTAACTGTTTTAAACCTCAAATCCTTCCCCCCTCCCCGCCCCAAGTTCAGTCTGTTGAGGAGTTCTACAGTGGACAGGAACTTGAGGGACTGTTTATTACAACTTAGTGAGTCTAATAAGTGGTCATCCTTCAAGGGATGGTCTTTCTTCTTTGTCTTCTTACCTGTCTCCTTGGCCATGTGCTTTCAAAGGAGCCTCAACTGGCAGAAAAACTGATTGCATCTTTTTGTATAGATTTTGTTGATTCAGCTCCTCGAATAGCCTTATTGTAGAGTCAGGCAAGTACAGCTCAAGAGAAGGAGCAGCAGAGCTGCTGCTTTCTGCAGCAGATATCTGTTGGTCTTGCTTAGCTATAAAACAAAAGCACACCTTCATTGGAAATGCCACCTTGAAGTAGTTCTCTTTCCCTTGAAAACTCCTTTGCCAAACTTGGATTTGATGCAATATTTTTCTGAACACCACAAATCCCTGTGAGGTGTGTGGTGTTGGTGGCATCACCTGGCTCATCACTGGTACTGTCAAGTTCCAGAAGCTTTCTGTAGCAAATATTCAGTAATCATTCTGAGCCCTAAATCCTATGGGAAACAGACATCCCAGTAAAATACGTGGCATCTGAATCCTGTGCCTGTAAGTTAGTTTTTGCTTGCTGGATTTAGATATAGAAAAGTAAGCTAAGTGCTCATTTTGACACCCCACCCTCCTCTGAATTTATTCTTGCAGCCTGTTAATAATATTGAAAACTTAAAAACCAGCTTCTGTCTTTATCTCACATCACCATGGTTATATGAAAGGATCATATCACTGTGCTGTTATCTTTCACTTTGGTTATATTCAAATAATGGAAATGTGATGATGCTTACACTCTTTAAAAGATGCATTAGATGCAAACTGTACTTATCTTCAGAAGTGTTTACATCTCTCTTCATTCACCCTCCTCTTGCACAGAGATTCAAATAAATACCTTTGCAACCCATCAATATCTCATTTCTGAAGAGAATGAATTATCAAATAAACACAAAGCAGTAATCTTAGTCAGTGCTAAAGAATCCATTTATTAAAAACTGTAATCCATTTTTAAGAGCTGCTTTTGTCATCCTGGGTACAAGTGATATTGGTTGCTGTTGTAAAAAATATACAGATAAATAGCCCCAAGAGGCTGAGTAACACTGAGCTGGTGTTCTTACTGAATCTTTTGCAACTAAAATAATCTTAAGGATGAATTTCTTGCATCTTCTGTGTAGAGTTAGTAATTTCAAAGGTAGCACTTTACAAGTGTTGTATTTTAGCTATGGAAAAATCCTACAGTTTTCAGGTATTGTCTTGGAAAAAATAACCTGATTTGTGGCAGCTTTTAAGTGTTGTACAAATACTTGGATGGAAATGAGGAACCTTCTGAAATGGGTGTCAGTGAATGCTTTGTGAGCTGGTCAGTGCAGAAACAGAGATGTTGCTGAAAGATTTTACTAGAAAGAGAAGCATATGGTTTTAGTAACTATAATTAGAAACCTAATTTCCTTTTCTTATTTTTAATCTTAAATGAGAAAAAGCTATTTAGATCCCATTTCCAAAATGGCATTAGTCCATTACTCTGCCTCGTTTGGCCATTGGAAATCCCTAAGCATTTCAAAGTGTGATGGTAAAACAGATTTGAGCCTTGTGACTATAGAATGCATTTGGCTGTGTATCCTTCAAACCTCAAACCTGAAACCTTGAATTGTATCTTGGTGTTGCGTGTGTTTGGGAGCTTAATCAATTGCCAAAAGAATAGGGAACATGGGATGAGGCTGACTGTGTTGCTGGGATGCCAGGAAAAACTCAGCTATTCTAAACCCTGTCTACCAGTTTGCTCCAGCTAGTTGTCAAGATATCTGGGGAAGAAGAAATTTTGGTCTTACAGGAGAGGCACTGAGCTTGGACCACTGTTTTGGGAACCTGGTTTTTTTTTCCACTTGCAAAACCAGATTCATTTTGCAGACCCATTATCTTCAGCAAGCCTGTTCTCTTAGGTCTTGTTTTCTTCAGCAGGCCTATTGAGGATCAGTATTCTAGCTGAGGCAACGTATACAACAGCATCTTGTTATTCACCAGCCTCCCTTGAAGCTGTATTTGAACAATGTGGGGAAAAACAGGATCCAGATTCAGTTTTGACTTTGTGGTTACAGGTAGATTATATAGCACTGAAGCTAGACGAGTGACTGGAAGTGAGGTAGAGGTAATAAAATGCTTATGGTATTTGTTCTTATATGTGGATGGAAAGGGGAAAGCAGGAAGGGTGATTTATAAAACTTGAGCTGGCAGCATAAGGATCTGAAACCTCCAGTGCTGGTGATCAAGCGAACAAACAGGCATTGGTGTGTTCCACAGCCTGCCCACCTAATGTCAAGCAGGGTGCAGAGTGGCTGTAGCTGGGAGGATTTCCCTCCCAGAGCAGAGTGTCTCCATCCATCCATTTCAAAGACTGATACAGAATTATTTGTATGAACAACACAGGACAGAACAAAATATCTCAAATGGGCCCATGAAATGCTCCACTGACTTTTACATGTTAGTTCTGCTATTTTTTTGTTGTGGGAATTGGGACTTACTAAATACCAAACTGTGCAGTTAAAGCTTATTAGCTTCAGTTTAGGATATGATTCTCATCTGACCTTTAACAGTGGCCTGAGACCCCATAATATGAAAGATTTGTCAGTCATACCAGAATTTGCTGCTCTGTTAAATGAGTTCTGAAGAACACTGGGAGTAATTGAGTAGTCCAGCGTAGGATGTGATAGCTGGAACATTACGGACCTGAGAGTTTCTGATGTCCCTGAGCTACAGTACAGTAAATTGATGCTTCCCTAATCTACAGCTGTCTTAATTGTCTACGTTTAATTAGAGCTGCATTGACGGTAATAAGTCATTAGATAAAAGTTGTGTACACGTAAGATGGAAGAATCTTTATGCAGATTCTCAGTTCTCAGATTAGAGGAAAAACCATGGTCTGCTTTTCAGAGCTTAGACTCAGTCATGAATTAACTTAATAAAACTGTACTAAATTTTTCTGTGAGTGTATGAGGAGGGTGACATTTTAAACTAATGCATGCATTTGAAATTTAAATAAAGCACCCTTTTTTCCTGAGATTGAATATCTATCTCAGTATGTGTAATCATGTAGGTAGACGCTGTTTAATTTTATGCAGTGCTTCTAGTTGTATTTTATACTTTCATAATCATTAGTTCTTTGCAGAAGTAAGAGATGTTAGGTAGTGCTCAGTTCTCTACTGAAAGGTAATGGAGCATCTTTGTTAGATTGTGTTTAATGGTTATATTCTAAAGCTTTTTTTAAAAAACAAAACAAAACCCAAACCCAAAACAACATATGTGAATGTCAGTCTGACTTCCAGAATACTGAAAGGAGATTGATCCACCAGAGTTGAGCCATTATTTAAGGAAAAGTTTTGAGATTAATAGCTTTTTACTAGAAATCCATGTAGTCATCTTTAAAATATCAATTTCAGCAATGTAATTTTATTACTATAGGTAGTAACAAGTATATAGCCAGAATAAGTATTTTATTAGAGCACAGCAGAGGTTGCTTGCATTATGAAGAGGCATGGTAGCTAGGAAATTGAAACATGTAAAGGAAGTGTAGGTTGTAATACACAAGTATGCTTATAAATCTTCTTTAAAGCATTTCAGTGTAAGATTGAAATGTGTAGGTGATAAATTATGTGTTTGCAAAAATGCTTGTAGTTAATAGAAAGAACTGCTTGTGATGAATATTGAATCTTAGCCATTTCTCATCTATTTCTAATTTTAACCATAGGGATGATTCTGTCACTTTAATGGAGGAAGGTTTTAAAAAAAAAAATAATGCCATGAGCAATATATTAATGTTTTAGTCTTTATTGAACAATAGATTTCTCCTGTATGGTAGAGAAGAAAATTTGCAGAAGTATCATAACACTTGGGGCTTGGGGGGGGTATGTTTTTTCCTGGGAATATACTAGCCATTGTCACAGATTTAGCAGAGCAGTCCAGTATCAAGGTGAAGACTTATGAACTAGTGGGTTCTGAAAGACAAGGAATGTATGGACCTCAGTGTTTTCAGAGAAAAAGGAGAAATTGCACTCACTGCACCAAAATTAAGTTTATTTTTTTAAAGAAGAAGGCTCATAAAGCACTACCTGAAAGCTTTTGTCTTCGCACACCCTCATCTAAAACAAATTAGGATTAAAACAACCGAAACCCCTTCACTTGTTTTCACTGGAGGAAGGAGAAAACTATGGTACAGAATCATGTACATGTGCACTGATACTGTAGGAAGAAAAATTAGAGGTTCTCCAGCATGCTTTTATGTACTGCACATCTGATTCTTGCTGCTATTTACCTGTAGCAGAATTGTCTCAGGCAGAGATAGTCAGCTTTTTGGATGAAAGACTGGACACCTACTGCAATTAAATCCCAGTTCCTGTTGGTATCCATCTGTTCTCCTGTGCTATAAATAAAGCTGCTGCTCTGCACCTGGCTTAATCCAGCAAAAAATACTGTTGTTACTGAAGAGCAATTCCAGTTTCTCCTGTACACAGCTTGCTCTTTCCTACCCACACCCTCACACTTGCACTGCTTTTCATGCAGCCTTGCTACAGACTGAGTGTGGGAATTGATTCAGCTGAAAATTAAGCTTTTTACAGAGAATTTCTTTCCCAGGTGACTTTACAGACTGACTAGCTCTCTGGCTGAGCTCACAAAACAAATCCTGAGCAGCAGGAACAAGCAGGCAGGGATGAGGGCAAAGGCAGCAGCCTGGATGAATGCTGGATTAAATTGATTGTGACACTTGAGTTTCTCCCTTGTATGCATTAGCAGAAATGGGCCTTTGATGTGTAGTAAATACAGCACTCTGTGAGAAGCTTAGAATTGGCATTATGGTATGAAAGAGTATTCTTGGCTTCTGAAAAGGCTGCATCACAGGCATGTGAGCAAATCTACTTCAGTGGGAGTCCAGTAATATTTCTGACTCACCCTGACCTGGGACAGTTCATGAAAACATGCCCAGGAGGGGCACAGCAGAGTGCCAATGTGCTCCCCAAGCTCTTCCCTCCACATGCAGTACTGGGGCTGAGAAAGTAAGGGACAAAGGGAGCCCATGTGATATTTTTGCAGAACCTATGAATTAATATCTTGCTTATTTGCAAGCTGTGAGTTTGTATGTTAACCTCACCATTAGTAGTATGTCTACATTTATTTTAATTGTGAATATTTGCTACTTATCTTTTCCTGCATTCCTTTGTATATAGTTTCGTAGTATCCTCACTGCCTTTAGAGGTCCTTAGATGTGTTTATTCAATGCCTGTTATGTGTAGAGACTACAGACTACAGTGCCTTTCAGGCTCATGAGGGGTTATGTGTTCCCAGCTGAAACATTTTTAAAGAACCCTGGCTTTCAATGTCTTTTTCTTCTCTCTGCCTTGGAAGGAGGTGATGGATAATTGATATATAGTATGTTTTCCTTAAACCAACTGTGATCTCTTAGAGTTCAAAGCTGTGTCTCATAATCTAGGGCACATTATTGGCACAATATGAAGTAAATGAAGAATGTGATAAACCACTTGCAGTAACAGCACTGCATGCTTGGTTAAGGAAAAAGAAAACAGTGAAAAATTGGAGACTCTTTTCTGCTTAGGTTAAAATGCAAACCATGAAGTGCAGCTGCTAGGTATTCTGTTTGCATAGTGACACTTCTGTATTGGGTGCTTGTCTTCCCATAATACTGATGCTTTGTTTTCCCTTACTAGACCCCAATTTGTATTGGGGGTGGAGGGAAGGGTGAGTTATGTCCTTTGTGGCAGTAGTTGTCTTACCGAAACTGAGTTTCTCTCATTTTATCTCACATGTCATGAAAAAGCCCCATTGAAAGGAGAGTTCAATAACAAAGCACTCACTGAAACTGTGGTCTTGAAAGTTTAACTTCTCTGCAGTGGTTTTAAGAGGGAGTCCACTGTGAAGAAGTCAGGTGTCAGCAAACAGAAAGATCTTCAACACGTAGCTACACAGTCTATACATAGTGCCAGCCCAGTCCCACAGTTCACCACTCTGCTGTCGAGAATTTGAATGCCTAAGATGCAGGTAGAGTCATCTCAGCAGGCACCAGAGACCTGCTGTAGGGTGCTCTTGGACACCCACCTACCATTTGGTGAGACCTGACTACCCCTACCTGGGTTTGCTTGCCTTGCTAGCCAGCACTCACCCATACAGCCAGCAGCAGGGGTCACCCAAGAGCTCACTTATCTACTTCAGGTAAAGTTAACAGGTTATGAGGACAGAATCAGAGGGCACTTGTGTGATTTCTTTTGCCAGCAGAGCTGTGGAGACAGTTGATGTTCAGCACAAATAGACACAGAGTTAATTTTTCCACAGCCTCTGTTGATAAGGACCTGCTCGTTATTTCCCATGGCAGATTAGCAAGAGCTCCTTGGAGGAGTTCTTGCCAAAATCTAGACTCTTTAACATTTGTCAGAGGGACAACAGCAAACAGCATGAGAATAACCTCTAATAGTGCTGGTTTTGTAACACACATCTGTCTGCAGCCATAATACTTCTTGATTCAGTTATTATCTGGCAAGTTGACCTCCTCAAGTGATTGAGGAATTTTCTGTATAGACTGCATAGTCCTTTCTACTGCTTTTTGATTCTTCCAGCACCTCAAACAAGTAAGTTGGCATGAGGTGCATATCTGTATTGTATGGGGGAGTCTTGTTTGCTCTGAAATCTGAAGAACATACTGAAAATAGCACATGCATGAGTCTGTCTCACTAAGAGTGCGTCATGATTCTCTCTTCACTCAGAAGAAAAGGAGGCTTGTGATTTTTTTGTTTGCAAAATTGATATCTCATATTGCAGGGATAAAGAAGACTTGCTCACAGCAAGAAGGGAGAGACAAGTCTGTTTTGGGGCAGATGGTTTTAGAGTACCATTAAATTCTGCTATAATTTGTCAAAGAAGATGAGATTAGGATGAACTGGGTTACTGGAATAGGAACTTTAAAATAAATAAATAAATAAATAAAATCAAGAATACATAGCCAGAAGGCTAGAAAACAGTTTCCCAGTCTTCAAATCTCATTCCTGCATCACTGATAACTGCAGCAGACAATCCTATTCATAAATTTATCAAGCTTCCTTTCAATACATCTCTCTCAGAGTAGAGAAGAATTTAAGGGGTAAATAGATTCTTTCTTCTGACATTATTCAGGTCAACTAAAGCCTCATTGCAAAGTGGTGGGTGTATCTGCAGTAATATCTTACTTCATCTGAGTAAAGATCAAATTACTGGATTTTCAAGATCAGTAGTGACAGGGTTGGACTACTAATCTGAAACCAAAAGCTCTTAAACTGGTTTAAGAGAACTAAAATGAATGAGCAGAGTAGGAAGACAAAGCGATTGAAAAGTCAGGGTGATTTCTTTCGAAGCTGATCAGAACTTCTTTTTATCTTGTGGGTCATTTCCAATACCATGGCACTTAGATACTCCAGGGGAAGATTGTGTCCATATTCTCTGAGACACTGCAGAATCCGGAGCCTTGTTGTTAGCCAGCACTTAATTTCCATGCTTGCAGGTGAGCAGTCCAGCTTTACAAAGTAGGCATTTTCCTCCTCTTCCGTGGTGTTTCTGTCCTTCCTAGGCTCATGTGTTGCCCTGTGACTGTCTGACCAAGCATCATTATTTAAATCATGTATTATACTTAGGTGCTGGCACTCCACAGACCAGCCTTCAAGTTTTGCCATTCACTCCTGGGTAATTAAGATTGACCCTTTCTATCAGTTTGGTTGAGAGAAGAAACTCACTCTACTCAAGTATTTCCGTTTTCCATACAAAGTCTTAGAATATTTTCTAGTTGCCTATTAAGATATTTCCTTGGTTTTAATAGGGAAGTATCCTTATATAGTAGTTCCTGACAGGACTTAAAATTCAGAAGCTTGATGTAGGGTTTTTTTTAATGTTTTAAGTTCACAAAGTGTATCTCAAAGTGTCTGAGGGGTATAAAGATTTACTGTGTGTGCTGGAACAATGTCTGAAACAAAATTCAATGAGAAAAGAGGAGAAGCTCAAGTATGTCCCAAGTTTTCAAGGGCAGATCTTCCCATCACAATTCTGAGTAAGGAACCTACTAGTCCATTTCCCTGTGCAGGGTAAACTGTCTCTGATTCACTGTGAAGAGTTTCCCTGTGGCGTTTCTCCTTTGAAATGTCAGTGGTTCAGCACAAGCAATGCATTGTCTGTCTCAAAAGGTTCTAACAGCGGTGGAAAGATGGCTGGTGGTGTTTTCCTGGATGACTACTTACCCTTTTGGTAGCTGTTCACTTCAGGTTGTCGTAAGGAAGGAGAGGTGCAAAAGTTGTGTTGGTTCTCAGTCCTGGGAATCTATAGGGCAGGCAGATACAACAGGTCATGTTCCTGAAATCTTAGAAGGGTTTGGGTTGGAAGGGATCTTTAAAGATCAGCTAGTCTTCCCCCTGCCATGGACAGGGACACTTTTTGCTAGATCAGATTGTTCAAACCTCCATCCCATCTGACTTCGAACATTTCCATTCAGGAGTACCTTGTGTCAAACTTGCTTTAATGGACACCTCATAAATATGGTCATTTCTTTAAAGAATTGCATAAGAGTATCATAAAAGGCTGTCCACCCTTCCATACTTGCTCACTTGAAGAGCTTTTTCTTTTCACTGTATGGAAGTTTCACTCGTGAACAAAGTAACTTTGCATCAGTGTTTACCAGATGAAGGATAATGAACAAGTGCAAGCAAGCAGGTTCTGGTGCCTTGAACAGGTAGTTTATGCCATCTGATCTGCAGCAGCTCTCTGTTCTACACCTGGTTTTTAACTAAAATAAATTTGTTCATCTGAAAGCCCAGCTACTGTAGAGAATCTGCTAGACTCTTCATGAGCAAGTAGGAAACAGCACCGATGATGTGAAGAATTGCTTTTTGTCTTGCCAGTGGTGGTTGTGGGCACCGTTCCTTGCAGGATACTTATTCAGAACATGAAATAAAAGATTCAGTTTAGTAGTTTTAGGAACTGCTCTGTTTAATTCACACATCTGGGGTTTTTTTTTTGTTTTGGTTGGTTGGTTTTTTACTCTTCATAATAAAAGCTTTGGATATTTATATGCAGGAATATTTATTAGAAAGAATTTTACTTGACTTGAAAGATGCAAGTGCAGAATTATTAATGAAAATAATATATGGAAGTACTTGGTAAAATATCACAGAGTACATGCACCACCTCTCAGCAAGCAGAAAAGGAAAAGATTCTTGACTAGTAAAATGAAACAAGCTCAAGGGCAAATCTGTTGAGCTTATCTTACTGCAGTGCTATTTTTTTTCTTGCAGAAAATGTTTCTGTACAAAGTTATGCTAAAGATCAGGCTGGTTTAGAGGAGACTAATTGAATTCATTCTGAAACACAGCTCATTCCATAGAAATACAACGTTAGAGAAAGGGAAGGAAATAAACAAACATACTCCTTAAATTTGCATACAGATTGCTTGTATCCCTTATTTAGTTGTAATACCTACATTTATATGTAGCATTTCCATATAGAGGGCGGGACTCTGAGATACAAGGTCAGGACTAGATTCTCTGCCAGTGTAAAAATGCATAGCCATACATTCAGGACAGCTGTGTCAACAACCAGCAGCCTATTGCAGCTTGGCCTTGGTCTCTGAAAATGTGTCAGTGGCTTTGCTCTCACGTCTCCTGTAAAATACTCCATTAGCTGTCATAGATTTTAGCATTACATTTAACTTTCCAGGGACAATAGAATTCGAGGGGGAGGTTCTAAGGGTGGTGTTGGAGGTTTCCATCTCTGCTAAGTATGTAGCTAAGTTCTTCAAGCTGTGCTGGGTGGTTCATGTTATAAAATCTTCAGTAGTTGCAGTAAGGCATAGCAGCTTTCTAGTTTCTAACACTTTCTATACAGATGGTGAGACATCTGTGTGTCCAAAGTTTCATATGCAGAAAAACAAAGCTGATCAATTTACTGCTCTGCTTTAGAAAGAAAATCTGAAGATTGTGGGGTTTTAAATTTTTTTTAATTTTTTTTAAAGACAGTAGATGTGTGACATCCCTGTCAAAGGTAGGTAGGTGGCTAGAAGCAGCGTTGGAAATGATTGACCATAGTTGTCTCACAGCAGCTTTACTGGCCAGGATTCTTCACAGAAAAAAAGAAAGCAGCAGGACTTCTGATAAAATGCCTTGTTTCCTTGTGCCTCTTTCTTAAAAAGGCATACCACAAAATACATAGAGCTGAAACAATTTAGCCCTGGTTTAAAATGTTCAGGAAGAATCTTTGAACCTATTTTTTCTGACAGGTCACTCCCAGTTGGCTCATTGTTATGATTCCCTGATCTGTTTTGGTTGGGTTGAATTTGGTTGGGATTTTTGGTTGTGCATTGGCGTTTTGTCTTTAGCAGTGGCCCATGTGGGAGGCAGACCACTTTATTTTGCAGTTATGCTGAGAGCAAACAAAAACATTAAAAAAAAAAAAAAGGTTAGGTGGTCTCCTGGTCTGTAGTACTTGAGGAGTCTGAAGACTGGCAATTAGATTTCCTGCAGAGCAGCCAGACTCCTTGGTGCCTTCAGGCAAGTCCCTTAGTCTTTGCTTTGCTTAATGGTGCTTCCTTGTCTAACCTGTTGCCTGCTGTGTGCTTCCCTTTCCTCCTTCTCCCTCCTTACACCCCACCCACGAGCTGTTTAACACCTTTTAACTTTTAAGCAACTCCACAGTCACACTCCCTTAGGTGAGATCACTAAAGCCTGGGAGTAGGAGTTTCACAAGCCCTGCTGGATCAGGGCTGTAAACTCCCTCAAATCCTGGGATTGCTTCCTGTTATACAGGTATTGCTTTGCCCTTCAGCCCTATTCACACTTCCAGCTGTTTGTTTAACACAAATAACTTTCTGGCCTATGAATTAAATGCACAGAACGCGAGTACTACTATGGATGCTGTCTGAAACATACACCATGTTGCAGATTGATTTTTCCCATGTGCTGGAGATTTATTTTTAAGATGTTTTCAGTTTTCAAGATGTCTTTCAATGGATTCTGCAGTCTCTCCAGCAATCTCAGATCAGCCCTAGTGAACAGTAGTATAAAAGATGGGCAAGAGAAGAAAGAACACAGATTCTGGCAGGGAAAAGGAGTAAAAGTGTATGTCTGTGTGAATAGCATACAAAAATGAGACTAATGAGGAGGTTTGCCTTGAATAACTGTTATCTGAGAACTCTTGTGAAGTGGAAGTTTCTGAAGGTAAAAGAAATTTTTTTTTAAAAGCAAACAAACAAAACAACACCAAACAAACAAAAACCCTGAGGACAGTAGGAAAACAAAGGAGTGGAGCTGTGTGCAAGAACACTATTCTTTCTATTCAAGGATAGCCCATTGTATCTTTAAATTTTTAGCTACAGTTAAGCTTATGAACCATGACCAGTGGATCATTATTGTTGGAAATGTCAAAGCACTGAAAAACAGACCTTAATATCCCTTCAACAATTAAATGATGTACTTCATGTTGTGTGCAGACTGTTTTCATTGCTGATAATTAAAGGCCAATGCAGTATCCATTTGAAAGTGCAGTGCTTTCTTGCCAAGAAGCTTAATCCAGGCCATGGCTGTTGACTTCTGCCACAAATACTCTGCTAATACCTGCAGTGTTGTTACAGCAGCAGTTCCCATTCAACTTGAAGACAAAACTGCATTTCTAATACTTGCTTTTTCTTTAAGAAGGACCGTGATTGGTCATGTGCCGCACAAGAGATGGGAGATGGCATTGCTTCATTTCATATGATGGCTGTGCTGATTTCTTTTTTCTTTCAATTTTTTGAAGGGGAGAGGAAAGGTCAGGCTTTATTAATGGAATAACATTCTTCTAATGTGCCAAAAGTGCTTGAAAGCCTGTGCCTCTAAAGCCTTCTTATGGGAAGGAGAAATACTGTTGCTTTGGATTAGGTTTAGTTAAAGCTCAGGAGAACAGGCTTTCATCCCTTTTCCTTCTTTCAAGAGAAGCTTTGTTTTGTTTTGCTTGCTCTCCTGCTTTCCACAACAAACTGACAATTTTTAATTCATAATCTTCCTTCAGACTAGGAAATAACAGAATTGCATGTGGGGTTTTTTTCTCATTATTGTTGCCAACAAAATGAAAAACCACAGTACACTGGGAAAGCAGGTGGCAGGTTGGCATCGTTGGCAAGTGCCATATATTGGAAACAAACGTCTGAAAACCTGAATTTGTCCCAATATAAAGCAAGAAAAATCCCATCCTTCTCTGGTTATCATTTGACAACACAAACTATATAGCACCTCCAGATGCAGGGGTTTTTTACCTCATTCTTGCATGTCACCTTTCCTGCTAAGACTTCTTAGTGTTTTGGCTTTAGTTTTCTTTATTTTGGTGACTTCTGGTTTTGTCTCCTTTCTTGAGAACTGCTGTTGCTTTGTCTTCCCCATTCATATTCTTTTTTTCTTTCTTTTTTGCTGCATGGAGACTCTCTGCTGTACAAGTGTAAGTATTTTTTAGCTCTGCTGTTTCTGGCCTACTTGTTTACGTTTTTGTGCTCCATTTGCCTCTGTACTGCCTTGTGAGTCTCCTGGGAGACTGTAGTGCCATCCATCTGCCCCTACAAATAAAATTGGCAGCGGTTCAGGGATGAGACTGGATCTCACAAAAAAGGTTCAGCTAGCACAGCACCTGAATGCAAGGCATCCCTTGGCTTTAAGACCAAACCGAAGCAGAGTGCTGATGTCAGAGGTGTAAGCACAAATGTTGCTGTTCAGAATGTAAATCTATTTTTATATTCATGCATTATCCAGCTTAATGAAAGGATCACTTAAAAATGGGCATAAACTAGGACTTTCTTGCCACTAGGATAGAAGAGATGTCAGAGGTTACCTCAGTTTTGTCAGTTGTATTGTCTTTATCTGGCTGAATCACCTTGAACTTTTGGACTGCTGTTCTCACCTTTTTGTGCTGTCACCTTCAACTTGCTCTCAGAGCTGAAACCCCGTATGTTGTTTTGCAGGAATGAGGGTTGAAGGGAGACTGGTTGGGGAGTTGAATTTCAAGAAGGAGTAGGAAATTGTTCATAAGTTTGTTTGAAATCTTTTGAAAGGGAAGTGACAGGAGGGCCACAGAGCATCCCTGTATCTAATAGGATTGAACATAAATTACTTTGGAAGAGGAGGAGAAGAACATGGAAATGAGCATATCCCTCAGCACTGACAATTATTTTAATTATCTGCGTAATCAAGGAATGCAGAGTATTTGAGACCCCGTTACTAAAAGCATGTTGTTTTGTAGCACTCAAAACAAAGTGATTCTAGTTATTGGTTTTAAATCCCAAGCTACTAGCATTCTTCTACAGTTGGTAATATCGTTTAAGGTAATTCACGAGAGCTTAGGGGCAGAAGGGAGGAATCTGGAAACATGATCACGGGAAGAGATCATGGGGGTTTAAAGTCAACTTAGATACATGAGAGTGTCTAACTCTAAATAAGCTGTTATTTGGGAGTGTGGTGGAGATGTTCTATCTCCTATCTACTGCTCAGGGATACCTTCATGGAGCCATCTCCAGAGATTTCAGTGGCATAGGTAAATGTAGACTTCCAAGAGGGCCTCCCAACACCCAGAGATGCAGTCATTCTTTTTATCTGTTCTGTCAGGCAGACTATAGGGCGCTCAAAGGAAGTAGGCAAAACAAGGGAGAATTTCAGGGGGTGGCTGCTGGAATGGAAAGTCCTTGGAAGATGTGAAAGAAGTGGAGGGGAGGTTGATACTAGCAGCTATACTCCTGTAAAGACCATGAGTGAAATGTAACACAGGAGAGCCATGTTGTGCTTGTGTGGCCAGAGGTGGTGGAAAGGTAGAAGGTGCACATCTGCCAAACCTGAACTATTTCCATAAACTATAGGAAATGGATCTCAGGCTAGGGAGAGGCAGAGATCTTTCCCTCAGTGGTCAGGTATCTCCTCTGGTAATGACATATGCTCTGCTACTGTAGCACACTGCACAGTGACTGAGATATTAAGCTGAGATTAAGTCTGATATTTTGTAAATAGAGCACACTGGCCTATTTAAATTAATGCTTTGACCCATTTTGCTCTGTCTGTGATCTAGAAAGTTCACTTGGCAAGAAGCATTTCATCTGTGCACTTCCTAAACAGGCCAGAAAACAGAAGGTTTTCAAATAAAAGTGTGTGTATAGCTGTTATTCACGCTGTTAAAGCAAATGGGGAGGCATCTCTATCCTTCTGCCTTTATCCCCAGCAACCAAGCTGCTGCTGGATCATGCCAAGCTGACAGTAAGTTATAGCAGTGATCCCGAGACTGGCTTATAGTCATCAGCACAAGCTCTGCAGGGTCATCTGGGAGTGTTATCTTGTCTGGGAAGGAAAACAAAATCATTCTGACTGTTGTGGATGTCTTGGAACTTTTAAGTCCCTGCACAGGAACCTCAGAAGTTGTCCCATGCTGTTTTACGTTGGTGCCCTGGGCCGATGCAGCTCTTAGCTTATCTGTGTTCATCCAGGAGCACTCTGAACACTGGCTGTGAAGTTACCGAGCAATCAGATGTCTCCCATCAGCCTTGTTTTTTGACTTCCTTTCTGATCTTTAGCACACGTGTTGCTGCTTTATCCTAAGAGATGTGATTTCCAGTCACGCCCCCAAAACAAAAAGTTGCTAACAGACCAAAATGCATGCAAATATACATTAAGAAGAGAAATGGGTGATGGCTGGAAATCAAACCAGGGCACTACTCGTAGTGACTCCTAATTGATGTCCCTCAAATGCTGAGCTGCTTCAGCTCCATGAGGTGCCTTTGGTTGTTTCAGGTTTGGGTGGTGGAGTGGCAGCTGTCAAGGTGTTCAGTTCAGAGGCTGCCCAGCTGCCTGCCCATTGCACAATCCACTACAATTTTGGCTGAAAAACTTCAACACCTCTCCAGCCACGTGCCATCAAATCCATTGCATTTAATTTACTGTTAACTCTGAAAGTAATGTCTGACCTTTTGATGCAGTAACAATTTGCTTACTCACTAGTTTCAGAGTAATTCTGCTCAGGTGGCAAGCTATTTCCTGGCTGGTTTTGAAACTGTTCTATCATTAACTGATGTTTGTCAAATGTGGAAGTGGAAACCTGCAACAGCCGAAGATTTCTTTTTTTCCCCAGCGATGTGCATGGCAATAAAACAGCTCTGTTGCACAGACAGTGCTATCACTGCCTGCTCTGTAGCCTGGAAGTCTTTTTCTGATCTGGAGACAATAGATAATAACTTTCCTGTTGCAAAAAAATTATCATAGCCCTGAGCGTGTGAATTGTGATATAATAATCCTCCTGATTTACTTTGGATGGGAAGATGAAGTCAGTACATGTATGTCTGTTCACTGAACTTTCCATACATAAAAACTAGCAAATGTTTACCTTAAACAATTCATGATTTGTCTGAAATGTTAATCCCAACTATGTCTTTTCTGGCTCATATAAAATTGATGCTACTAAACTTGATTAACAGTTCTGTTAACGAGTTGTGAGCCATAACAGCTTCCTGACTGACACTCCAGATTTGAAGCCACTAGGCTTCCAGGCTAGCAAGTAAGTGAAAGTATGCAGATGTCACTAAAGCAGGCATGTACAGCTCTACCACAGAAGGAGCCTATGTTTGCAGATGCTGAGTCATTTTGAATTAACTCTTTAGAAAACCTTCAGGTGACCTTTTTTGTTTAAAAGTCTTAAACTGCTGAGCTGGATTAAGTTCAGAATGGGTGACTTAATGTTTTTCCTGTAGCAAAGCAATCTTTCTTGCCATGCAAACTTTCAGAAGAGTTTAGGCAAGAGAATAATGGCAACTTTCTTCCAAAAATAACAAACTTGGGTCTTAAGTCTGGGTATTTGTGCTCTTAAGACAATACACTCCTTTTTTTTTCCGGGAATGTGAAGATGAGAAGAATAATAGCATGTAACCTTTCAGTACTACATTGAATGTATGCGAAGGTAACTTTCCACCTATTCTCAGCGTATCTGAAGTTCTGGGAAGTCACATTTGCTGGACCTGTCGCTAACACTGACCTGGTATTTTTGTTTTTTGAAGAAGGTCTGTTTGCTCCAAGACTGCATTTTGCTAGGGAAGTTTGGTGAGCTGTGTGGCAGTGTCCAGAGGCATAGATACCTGAATTTTAATAATTCCCAGTAGCGTGTGACTAATGAAAGAACTGAGGTGTATTTTGTATCAAAAATAAAAGCCAGAACAAGGAGGAGTCTATCCCTGGTATTGTCATTAACTGTGCAGCACTGGATGCAGTAGTTCAGTTTTCTGTGCCTCATGATCTCATATGCAGAGTTGAGGTTTTAATTTTAATAGTTCCCTTGTTTTACAGTTGGGGATCAAGGAGTTAATGCTTGGACAATTCAAATAATCATCCTGTGTATGGCCTACGACTTTAATGGGAAGAATAAACTACCCCCCTGGTTCTGTTCAAAGTCAGTTGGACAAAATGTCAATTTAGAAAAAGTTTAGTGTTTGAGAAGGGGAGGAAGAAACACCATTCCCTCCTGGTTTTAAACCCAGTATTGAAATGACGCATAGGCTTGAGGAATTAATTTGTTGGATAGAAAGGAAAAGGTGTTCTTTGTAACTTCTTCTGTCAGCTGAAGTAGTTTTTGGTTTGTTTTATGTTGATAGATGACTCCTAAATCAAAAAGGAAAAGCATCCACAGTAGAATGCTCCGGCCAGTGTCCAGAGCTTTTGGTAAGTAAGAATTTCTTAAAACCTTCTTATTTCTTCCTTTGCCTGAGATTCCTCTAGGTAGTTCTTGACTGAAAAGCATGGGTGACAATCTCTCTGGATTGCATTTCAGGCCCACACTTAATGCTTTGCTCTGTGACTCTACTAGTCTGCTTGGTAGTAAATATTTGCTCACAGTGCTCTGTTTCCTCACAAACATGTGTCTGAGTTCTTATAAATGTAATTATTTACAGAGGAATGGCATTGTCTTTTGTTTTAAATAGCATGTTAAGCCTAATTAGAAAGTTTTGATTTCTCTTAGAGATGGAATTTGATCTAGATAAAGCACTGGAAGAAGTACCTATCCATATAGAAGACCCACCATTTCCTTCTAGCAGGCCAGACAAACGAACTTCTGGATTCATTTCAGAGCTGCCCTCAGAAGAAGGGAGAAAACTGGAACACTTCACAAAATTAAGGCCCAAGAGGAATAAAAAGCAGCAGCCCAGCCAAGCAGCAGTGAGTCTACATTTAAACTATTGCTGGCAATGTCATCTGTTGATTGCTTTTTGCCATGAGTCTTGCGATGTAATGAGGACAACTGTTAAAGTTTAAAAGCCACAAGCAATGAATTAATTCTTCTTCTGGCATTCATGTCTTTCAGTGCGCAATCCCTATTACAAGCTTTTTGTCTTGTTTGACACAGGCTAAAACCAGGATATGTTTTATTCTTTTTTTTTAATTTGCTTTTGTTTTTTTCATGGAAGCAGTTTCTGAGGCACTTGGAGCTTTCACAGGAAACACACAAAATATCATGAGATTTTTCAGTTATATTGCAAGGGTTTGTTAAATCTTAATCCTTTTTTCTGCCTACATTAAGATGTGGTAACTTAGCATGAATTCTTATTTCTGTCAGGTCTCAGAGGAGCTACTCTGTGACACCCAGCTTCCCGCAGCTCCTTAACTAAAGATGGTGTTTGGGCCAGCAAATCTGCATAGTCACAGATCTGCTTTTTCATGCTGGAGCCTGCCTTAGAAAAGCAAAACAGAAAGAGCACTGTCTGTCTATGAAAGGCATTGGTGTGAACCCAAGTATATATGTGTGGAGTTCCCACAGTTCCATTTCCTTGGCATACCACATCAGTAAAGATTTCTTTCTGTGATGGTATGTCCTCAGGGTATGTAAGGACAGATCTGGAGGAGTTACAGAGCTATCTTATGGCAACAGAACACAGCTGATATGATAAGTAACACTTATCAAGGGGCAGCCGTTGCATATCTGAGTTATGCTGCCTAGTAACGAATGCCTGTGGCCTCTTCTGTTCCCTGAGGATTGTCAGCAGAGAGGACCCTTGAAAATTTCTCTAATGCTAGGAAATATACCAGGCAGTAGAGTGCTTTTTCCACCACTTGGAAATGGAGATACCTTCAAGCCAAGGGGATATTCAAGCCAACTTGCTCATGCCAACTTTCCAATCCCTTGCTCTTTGCAGAGAAGTATAGAGGTAGCAGAAGGATGAATTGGTTTCTGCATTGTAGTGAAAATACATCTGTGGCAACTTCCTACAATTCAAATTCTGCAGAACACACATGTCTTCCCAGTGGCTAAATTTGCTTGTCTTCCAAACTTACTGAACACATCCTGTGCCATCTGCACAGCGGTGTAGAAAGAATGGGGGAACAGGAGAGCAAGAGCTTCACTAACAGACATGGAACTGGGACATACAATACCTTACTCAACAAAAAAAAATGTTAAAAAAAAAAAAAAGTTTAAAAAATTTTGTTCAGCAAAGAAGTGAATCTCTAATGTATGAAAAATATTGTGATTCATCTTACTTATTTCTGCTTCCAAACCAGACTTTTCCTTAATAAAGAAACATTGAAGCCATCATTTTAAGCTTAGACTAAAAAAAAAAGAAAAAAAAAAAAGACAAATGAAACTTACCTTCTTTTTTTAGCAATAAAAAGATAAAACATGAAAGAAACTGGAGCTCAGTCTTTTGCATTAACGTTGATCATCAAAAGGCATTACCTCAAACTTCTGTAACAAAAACCTGTGCCTTCACGGAAATTAGAAACCTTTTAACACTGTCACCAAAGCTGCTTTCCATATAAAGCTCACATTTCATGCCTTATTAATACATGTTTAGGAACTTGCTGCTTTTCCAAATGCAAACTTTTTTGAAAGTTTCCATTTTCAAGCCCTAAATACAAACAATCTGGGAAATGGTTACTGCAAAATTAGATGCATTATGACTTTTAAAAATCTCTAAACATTAGTTCATATGCAGTCTGTTGTCCTGGCTTAATGAGGTTGTGTTTGATGTTGACAGCAGAGTATTTCTTTTTTGTTTTAGAGACATAGAAAAGAGTATGTATTCCAACTGAAATTACTCGAGTTATCGTGGCAACTAGGAGATTCCTTGATTTAAACTGTTTCAAATTGCTGTTTTCTGGCAGACTGATTCCTGGTCATTACTACCACTAAGAATACAACTAGATTGGGTCTTGTGGAGTCCTCAGTAGTCAACTAACAGCTTTCCATATGGCATTTAAATTGAAGGAAGTGTCTCTACTGTTAATACAGTTCTTCCACATCAAAGCCATGCAAAGGAGGTACACCACATAGAAATCCTCCCAGGAGGCTGCAGAATCACCAGCTGATCTTCACAGGGCCTTTGTGGCTGGCAGATATGACTAAGTCAGCTTGGTTAGGATGCCTTCAGTCATTGCACACAAAGCATGATCATTAAAACTAAAGAAAGAGAGTAGGTTTTCTGTTTTCAGACAGTGAAAATTGTGTGCAGTTCCTAAAGTGAAACACCTGATTCTGTATTTAGTCTCTGCTTTTGGAAGTGCTGGATTGAATGACTTGTAAGACTCTATATCCTCCTGGAGGTCTGTTTCTAAATCTCTAAATACATAATCCAGAACCTATATTTTTCTCGGAATAGGGAAACAACTAGCTGTTGAAAACACTTTTCCCTCAGGTCACTACCTGATCAGGATTTAATTTTCCCTTAACTGCTTTTTTTCTTTTCTAACTGAATTAGTGCTCTATTCTCACAAGCCTAAGGCTTTTGATTCTTGGCTGCATACTCTGCAGTGTCAGATTTGTCACTGGTGTTTTATGTTACTTTGCATTTGATGTAATGAATCAATGGCCTGATAAAGGAGGAATCCCAGTGGTGATTCTATTGTCTGCACTGAGGTTTGGTGGCAAACACGGTTTTTATAACGTCTTAATTCTTAATTTTTATCAGTGAAACAAATAGGCTTAGATTATTATATACCAGAGATTTTTTTTTCTTCTGTCAGGTGTCTGCTGGAATGCCTCCAGAAGGGGATCAAAATGGCCTCATGGGGAGAGTGGATGAAGGTGTGGATGAATTTTTCACTAAGAAAGTGACAAAAATGGATTCAAAGTAAGTTAATTTCTTTCTTTCTTTTTTTAAATTATTATTTTACTTATTGAATGAAAACAAAATAAAATGCATCCTGATAGGTGGACAAATAGCACTTCTAAGTTGTATTTGCCTTCTGTTGCCAATACCCAGGGTTACTGTTGCCAAAGCCAGAAAATACCTTAGTTCTCAAGACATTGTGAATTCAGTTATCCGCTGTTGAAAACAACTACTTTAAAATAAATTGCTTTCATATAAAATGGAGGAGGGGAAATTATTGGCTGGTGTGTATTTTTATAATTCAGTCCACTTCATCTTACCCTGTAGTGGAGCTCATTAGAACTGGAGCAGAGCTGTGTGTTGGTTGAGGATCTCCTCTCCAGTGCTGATAGTACACACAGGTGTCTCTGTCTAGTAAGGACTGCAGTTGGCACAATGTTTTGATAGATACCAGTAGATTTATGTCATTTTAGAAATATGTTAAAGACATAATAGTATTCCAGATTTAGGCAATACATTAATCTGAAAGATATGTCTCCTTCAGCTTTGTGTAAGAGTTATACAGCTTATACAGTTGCTTTGCAGCTGGTTATATACGGAACCATGCATCTGGATGTTCTTGCATTCATGCATGTTTATGCACATACACAGAGACTCACACAAATACATAAATCAATGAGAAAACCAGGGTGATTTCCAGTCAGCTTGGAATGACCCCTTCTGTGTTGCATGTGACTTCCATTAAGGCAAATGGGAGGTGTTAACTGGTAGATAGCTATGGCAGGAAAAGCAAATGTTCTAAAGTCCCACTGAGTTATAAATATCTACAGTGACATGTGAAGCCACGTGTGATATACTATGTGTAGTGGTAAAATTATAGTAGCTTTGAAAAATGGATTAGCCAGGTTAAGTTCAGGGTGCTCACAGACTACTCCATCCTCCTGTGTTTCCCTTGGGTGCCTGCTAGCCAATCTTTTCAGGTGTCCCCCTGAACTTGCACTATCCCTGTGTGCCCATCCCTGGCCATGCCCATTGCTAAGGATCTTTGCTCCATTTACTGCACTGGTGGCTCTCTTTCCAGTTTGGGTGCTCCCACACAGATATGTTATGTGCCCAGATTTCCCTTCAGGTGGAACACTCTGCTCATAATATGTCTGTAGAAAATCTTATTGAGAAATGGGTTGTTTGGGGGTTGGTTTTGTTTTAAGATGAGCATCTGCACTATAAAGGTGACTTCTCTGTGCTCCTTACTGAGTGAAGGAAGCTGTGCCAACTAGTTCCTATTTCAAGAAGAGCCCTTAAGGGACAAAGTCCCTCAAAAGCTGTGTGAATTATGTGCCTGGATCAGTTCTCCTTTTACTAATGGGCAGATAAAAACTGGAGGTAGCGCACCCTGGAAATGGAGCAGAGTGAAATGAAATCGTATGTTGTGGTGGGCTGGCCTTGCCTGGATGCCAGGTGCCCACCAAAGCCATTCTGTCACTCCCTTCCTCAGCTGGATGGGGGAGAGAAAATATAACAAAAGGCTTGTGGGTCAAGATAAGGACAGAGATCATTCACCAGATACTGTCAGAGGCAAAACAGGCTCGACTTGGGGAAAAATTATTCAATTTATTACCAATCAAGTCAGAGAAGGATAATGAGAAATAGAAACTATATCTTGAAACTCCTTCCCCTGTGACCCCTCCCTTCTTCTCAGGTTCAAGCTCACTCCTGATTTTTCTCTACCTCCTTCCCACCAGCAGCACATGGGGACAGGGAATGGGGGTTGTGGTCATCACATGTTGTCCCTGCTACTCCTTCCTCCTCTGGGGGAGGACTTCTCATACTCTTCCACTGCTCCAGCCTGGGGTCCCTCCCACCCGTGACAGTCCTCCAACATGAGTCCTTCCCACAGGCTACAGTTCTTCATAAACTACTCCAGCCAGCATGGGTCCCTTCTGTGGTGTGTAGTCCTTCAGGAACAGAGTGCTTCAGGGTGGATCCCCCATAGAGTCACAAGTCCTGCCAGTAAACCTGCTCCAATGTGGGCTCCTGTCTCCATAGGTCCCCTGGACCTGCCAGGAGCCTGCTCCAGTAAAGGCTTCCCCTGGAATCACAGCCTCTTTTGGGCTCATCTACATGCTCTGACATGGTGTCCTCCATGAGCTATAGGTGGACATCTGCTCCACCATTAACCTCCATGGGCTCGGAGGGACAACTTGCCTCACCATGGGCTTCCACACAGGGGAAACTCTGCTCCAGCGCCTGGAGCACCTCCTCCCCCTCCTTCTTGACTGACCTTGGTGTCTGCAGAGTTGTTTCTCTCGCATCTTAGAATCATAGAATGGTTTGGGTTGGAAGGGACCTTAAAGATCATGTAGTTCCAAACCCTCTGCCATGGGCAAGGACACCTCCCACTAGACTGAGTTGCTTAAAGCCCCATCCAACCTGGCCTTCAACATTTCTAAGGAGGCAACATTCACAGCTTCTCTGGGCATCGCACTTCTCTCTCTGCTGTTGGTGCACAGCAGTTTTTCCTCTTCTTAATTATGTTATCACAGAGCCACTACCCTTGTCACTAATGGGGCCTTGGCCAGTGGCAGATCCATCTTGGAGCCAGCTGGCAACGGCTCTATCAGACCTAGGAAAAGCTTCTAGCAGCTTCTTGCAGAAGCCACTCCTGTAGCCTGACTGCTACCAAAACCATGCCACCCAAACCTAATATACATGCGCATAGCTTGGGCAGAGCTGTCTCGTGTTGGAGACAGATGAGTGTCCAGTGTAGTTGAAATGGCTTCCTCTCTTCATTATACCATGTGCAAGGCCAGCACAGGAATCCTCAAGACAGTGTGATCAATGTTAATTGTCTGGTTTTTAATTTAGAGACACTAGTTAATGCCTGGGCTGTGGGCAATGTATGGGTCATAAAAAAGATTGGCTTTGCCCAGGAGTAGTCATTTGGTGCTATTTAAACAGCAAGAAGGGGAGTGGAGAAGGGTTTGAAATGTCTGTGTCTTTTATTAGGAGACCATCAACTAAAAGTTCAGAAAGCAGTGAGCCCAGTGAAGCAGGTGATGAGAAGAAGAAAAGGGACTCAAGGAAGAGTGGCTTCCTTAATTTAATCAAATCAAGAGGCTCCAAGTCTGAACGTCCCCAGACTGTGGTGGTGGCAGAGGAGCCCTCCTCACCCAAGGTTGCTGCAAAAAATCCAGCTGTGGACACAAACAAGAAGGAGGTAAAGCCTGCAGAGCAGAATGGTGGTACAGAGCGATCTGAAGAATTAAAGACGCCAGACTCGCTGGAGGAGGCACAGCCAGATGATGCAGCAAAAGCTGAGAGGGGTGACAGCAAAGGAAGCCCACAAGGAGGCCGGAGGTATGGTGTGCAGGTGATGGGCAGTGGACTTCTCGCAGAAATGAAAGCCAAGCAGGAGAAGAGAGCAGCCTCTGCTCAGAAGGTGAAAGCAATTTGATTTCTCTTGAGTTTTTGAAAAAATGAGCAAGAACTAGGTGTCTTCAGGGGAGGTGGGTTGGGTCTACAATAGTTGGTGGCTGGGGCTTGACACGTCAGTCCTGCTTTTCATTGGGGACTATGGTGTTCCAGTGAGAGGATTTCTCTCTGCTGTCATGGCTGAATGCAAATACCCTGGCCGAGAACTAGACTGCACATGCAGAGGAGGAGATCATAGAATTACAGAATGCTCCGGGTTGGAAGGGACCTCCAAAGGTCATCTAGTCCAACCCCCCTGCAGTGAGCAGGGACATCCTCAACTAGATCAGGTTGTTCAGAGCCTCATCAAGCCTGACCTTGAATGACTCCAGGGATGAGGCCCCCACCACCTCTCTGGGCAACCTGTTCCAGTGTTCCACCAGCTTCACAGTAAAGAACTTCTTCCTAAAAGATGCAGCCTTAAGCCTGCACTTCTCTCCTCTTGTGGAAGAGGTGACAACAGCTCTTGTGCTTCATGTCAGGCTGTCACAAGCACAGAAGAGGACATAATTATTTGCATGTATTGCAGAGTAATTTTGGGGCGACTAGCAAGCACAGCTTGGATGTCTTCACTCTGTATGATGTGTGGTTTGTTCACATGTAATGGTAGTGGGCTTTACAAAAGGTAAAGCTAGGACAGGCTTCTTACTGTGTGCCCCCTGTGCACCAATACCTCAGGTGTTTGGCAGAGTTAACTCCAGTGGTAGCTATCTGTGTACTTCTCTTTTGGAAGGTGGTGGAGAAATTTACTGTATTTTTAAATTACATGTTCCATGCAGAGAGGTAAATCTGTCTTCTAGGCACTGTTTACAAATATTCGGCTTATTCTTTTCTTGTGTACCTTTTTATCTTTATGTCCTATTGTACCATACCTATTTATTTTCATACCTTTGTTTTCTGTATTTAAAAAACTGGAAAAAAAAAAAAACATTAAAAAAAAAAGCAAAAAAAAAAAAGCATATACTACAAAAAAATTATTCTATTCCCAATTACCTGTCTGGATTCCCTTTGCTCTCTCTAATTCTCTCCTCTGTGAATTGCTCATGCTGGGCAGGAACGCTGCTTCACTTTGCAAACATGCCAGGTGGAATACCCTTGTATTCTTCTAAAGCATTTAGTGCCAACCTATTTTGCCTGATGCCCACTTCCCATTGAACTTTCATCGTTATCATCCTCTTTCTCCTCCCAGCTGCAGTTGGAATGTTCTGTAAATTACCAAAGGATGAGCTTCATTTACTCTTCTCACTGCTCTTCAATGTGCATGACACTCAGATACCATCCTTTCCCCACCACCATCCCCTGCCACTTGGAGAAGGTGTTGCCTTATGACAACATTCATCTGCAAGCCTTGCTTGTTTTTCATAACACATTGCAAAATTGTCTTGCTGTGGCTGAGCGGGGCACCCAAAATTCATTTTTACCTTTCTTCATAGTCTTACAGTGTTTGCCATGATGTCTGAACCATTCCTCTGGACATTGGTGTCTTGCAATAAGCAGATTCACATTAACACAGTAATCTATGGCTCCTTAAAAGGGATCCTCAGCATAAAAATGATTTTTCTAAAGAAACGGCCAATTCACACCTTTCTCATTGGTGCTGAGTAGTGCCCATGAATAGTCTCATTGATTTCTAAACCAAGTTTTCAAGTAAAATGCCATATGATTTTAAATAAGAGTGTTATGCTCTGCTTGTAACTTAAAAAAATAGCAAGCTACTCCAGATCATATACATTTTTACAACTGCATAAATTATGTATGCTTGGTGCTCTTCAAGTCCT
The DNA here is from genome assembly GCA_024611175.1 of Megaceryle torquata. Classification (NCBI taxonomy): domain Eukaryota; kingdom Metazoa; phylum Chordata; class Aves; order Coraciiformes; family Cerylidae; genus Megaceryle; species Megaceryle torquata. The sequence continues at coordinate 26,902 of JANIJG010021522.1, read as the reverse complement.
TAACACTTGTCATCTAAAGTTAGTCAGATCTGGAGTGGTGTGACTGAGGTAGAGTATTAGCATGTGTAATTTTTTTATGTGGGGAGAGTAAAATCCTTTTTGATTGATGAGCTTTCATAGCATTGATTGAACACTTGAATTTTGTTTATCAAAAAGAAAAGTTGTTTCCTTTTCCCAGTATTTCTTTTCCACCATTCGCTTTTTTTACTGATTGGAAAAGTTACTCTTCTTCCTTTAGGTTTAATTTTCAGGAGAATAATGTTATTGATTTTTTGTTTGTTTGCTAGATTTTGTAAAAAGTGGGGTTTTTTTTTTCTTTTTTTTTTTTTTTTTTGAATAAGGAGAAAAAGAAAGAAGTAAAATGAGAGTATGTGTAGAGCAGGGACCTGA
>JANIJG010021522.1:15296-26502 GCA_024611175.1 Megaceryle torquata | reverse complement strand
TTTTTGTTTTTTTTTTTTTTTTCTATATTTTTTAAAAAGTGTGGTTTGTTGTTGTGGTTTTTTTTTTTTTTTTTTTTTTTTTTTTTTTTTTTTTAAAGAAAGAAAAAAAAAAAGAATTAAAATAGGAATCTGTGCACAGCAGGGCACTGAGTTATGCATTCTTAATGTTGCCCAGACCACACAAAATTGAACTGCTGTTCAAAAGAATTTTTCATATACTTCACCATAGATGACAATACTGAATAATTTAGGTTTGCACTTTTATTCATGGTATTCATGAAGGTGAAAATCATACAGTATCCATGGCTGAGCTGCAGAAGACAGCATCCCACTGCTGTTACATTGTTTAGGATGGGTATGACATCAACTTCCCTAACATCTTCAAATATAACAGAATTCCGGTATGATAGAAAATTATATTTTGCTTTAAGGTACAGATGGCTGCTTATATTCTGAGCTATTTTACATGAAAACAAAGCCAGAAGGAATTTACTATTTCATTCATACCCTACCGCAGCCTTGTTACAGATACAAGTGATGAGCAGGTGCACAGTAGATGGAGGAAAGATGGTAAATGCTTTTTTTTTGTTTTCTTTTGCTTAGAATACAACCTGCAAATTGGCATTAATGGTAAAGAGGAGCATTTGCAGATTAGCGTTGCCTCTAAACTTACGTGAAAAGATCTTTTAGCTCCATCTAGTGTTTACAGCTTGAATTTTTAAATACCTGGAGCAAAACCCATGAGCAGTCCAAGATCATCCGTAACCTATTTATGCACTCTCGACGGCCCCCAGCTCTGCAATATTTCTCAACCTTGCACAAATTCCTATTAGAAGTAGAGCCTGGTCATTATTCATCTACATGATAAATTCACTTGCATTTATCTGACATGATTGACAGCTTCTCAAAGTAAATTTTTGCAACACTTGTTTAGTGTTGTCTAGGGATCATAAGTAGTTTGTGCTGTATATACAGTAGGTAGGTAAATACACAAACATCTTAATGACATTTTTAAGAGCTACATTTTTCTCTGTGGGTGGTCATATTTCCCCAGTAATCCCATAAGTAGGGAGGAAGGTGTTAGAGTGAAATGGGCTTTCATATTGTCACACAGCTCTCAAGTCATTCACTGTAGCTAAGTGTTATGCGTGTATCTTCAATGTTTACATAGGAAAATTGCTATCTGGGTGAAAGCATCTCCATCCTTGGTTTATTTGTTGTATTGAAGAGAGTCTTTGTTTTAGGAGCTATGAGATTGCATGAGCGAAATAGAGGTATTGATAAATCTGTAAGGCCAACGACACTGTTTTCCTCATTGCTTCCCAAAATCTGTTTCTCTTGAAATGCCTGTGTTGGATTACCACCGTGGGGAAAGACAGATGGCTAGCGTGGATTTTAGAGAACATTCCTTTATATTTAAAATACTAATTTCACTCTAAATCTATGCATTTTTCTATAATTTGTATGTGTTCCTGCAACTCGTAACCATTCCCTTCCTTTCTACATTTCCTGTTGTCCCATTTTTATCTATGTGCTATGCCTATCAGTCTTTCAGATTGTAAGCTCCAAAGGGCAGTGATCAAAGAATCAGAGAATCATTTTGGTTGGAACTGACCTTTAGGATCATCAAGTCCAACTATTAACCCAGCACTGCCAGGTCACCACCAAACCATGTTCCTCAGAACCACATCTACATATCTTTGAAATCCCTTCAGGGATGGAAACTCCACCACTGCCCTGAGCAGCCTGGGACAGGCCTTGACAACCCTTTTAAGGAAGAGATTTGTCCTCATGTCCAACCTAAACCTCCTCTGGCACAACTTGAAGCCATTTCATCCTGTCTTATCACTTAGTACTTAGGGGAAGAGACCAACCCCCAGCTCTCTACAACCTCCTTTCAGGGAGCTGTAGGGGGTGAGGTCTCTCCACAGCCTCCTTTTCTCCAGGCTAAACAACCGCAGTTCCCTCAGACAGTCCCTGTAAGACTTGTTCTCCACCAGCTTCATTCCACTTCTTTGAAAACACTCCAGCACCTCAGTGTCCTTCTTGTAGTGAGGGGCACGTGCCTGAAGACAATACTTGAGGTGCAGCCTCACCTGTGTCGAGTACAGGGGATCATGTTTAGCATATGCTGCATGACATGTGGTGGAGGTTTCTGAACGCTATGGGACAGTCAGGTCACAGCACAAGTCATGCAGAGTTGGTGTTGGAGCAGTAATAACAGTGTTCTGAACATGGCAACATGACTTATGTGTGAGTATATAACCAATGCAGTAGTCATCTCCATAAATCATTTGCTTTAAGTCATTTGTCACACTGTCTTGAAATAGCAAATCAAGATTCCTGCAAAAGTCTATCCCTACTTTCAGTTTTAAAATAGTCTTGCTTTTTTGCCTAGTCTTATCTTTGTAAGGATTTCTGTCATAGTAGATCCAGCACTTATTTCTATGCACTTTTTTATCTTCCTGTTTATCCCTCTGCTGAAGCTTTGGTAGCAGGTAGGACAGTAAAAGGAGGCTGGCAGTTATACAAGCACATCAGCTGCATACCTAAGCTTCTCCTGGTTTCAAGGAGATTTCAAGCTCTTTTAGACTAGAGCTACGATACAACAAAAGTCTTTGCACCTTTTTTTTTTTTTTTTTTTGAGGCTAGGATGTTAGGAATGCTATTTTTGAGAATAGAGAACTTATCTAAAATATCAGAACATAAACAAGAAGCCCCCTTTCTTTAGAGGTGCTGAGCATCCAGCAGTGCTTGTGATGGGTGGTAGCTTTAAACATCTTTTAATAAATTTTCAGTCTGTTTGCTTTTAGAGGAATCCTGTAAATAGGTGAGTGCTGCTACTTCTGTAGTTGCAGGTTTATCTAAAATATGTTTTTCTTGTATGTGAAAGCACATGAGATCCATTCAGTAGTCATATTAAAAATCTAGATCTTCAGAAAAAAGACTTACATCTAAACAAGGAATTCTTAAATATGGAGCTATCTTTGGAGATGAGATTTTCCAAGTAGCACCTTCAGCTTCCACTCGTATACAGGAGATGTGTTGCGTAGGAGGCAGGGTGTGATTGCAGCTTTGCTAGACATGTGGCAGTATTAGCTACAAATCAGCATAGTTTGGGTTTTTTTCCACTTAGATGTCCAAGAACTGAAAGGAAAACAAGGAGAGAGAATCCAACGATTATTACTATCACTGCTTTTGGTTTCCAAATTAGAGCTTTTTTCCTAACGTAGCCACTGAGTTGCAGTAATTACAGATGTATTATTAATATGAGAGTTTTTCTCACTCTTTCAGAAACTTGGGAATGACACAACTCCCAGAGAGTCTTTTGACACGGTGATGAGCTCAGAACGACTGGATGGAAGTGGTACAGGTACAGTTTGAGTTTCCTGGTATAAACTCTTTCTAGAAAATGCAAAATGCCTAGCCTCAAAAATCTCACTTCCCTCTGCAGATTGTGTGTCTATAATTGCTTAAGCAAAATACGAGCTTAGACCACATGAAAAGGCTTAGAAACCAGCTTGCTTTTTATACTGTGTTGGACAGCACTTCTCATGAAGTCAGCTCTAGGGCTGAGTTGACAGCTAAGCTTTTACTCTTGTGTTCCATACTACACAGGAGGGAAAGTTCTTGGTGCATGTGCCCATGGCACCTTTGAAAGGTGATTTTGACTTGTAATGGGATCAGCAAACTGAAGCTGAACCAGCAAAAATATCTGTGCATGAAGAAGCAAAACTCCTGTATATATCTGATGACCTAAATATGACCAACCTGCAAGGTGTATAGCAGTCTGTGCATGTACCCCTGTGAATAGTCTCAGGCTGCAGCTGTTGGAGAAGCCATCTCATAGGCAATGGCTGCTGGCTCTTCCCAGGGTTTACCTGGCTTGACCAAAGCCGAGGCTGTCTGCAAAGCAGTGGAGGCTCCTGAACACTGCACACACGCACAAAATTACTCTCCATCATGTATAAAGAAAGTGGAGTTCAGCCTTGCAGTGCTTTCAGCACCAATTCCATCTGCACCTAGTCCTGCTGTGTCCTTGTTAAGCTGTAGTTCTGGGCCCTGACATGGCAGTGCCTACAATGCAGCCATCTTGGGGCAAGATGAAATTCTGGCCTCTGGGTATATTTTTGGGACTAGCCAGTGAAGTGTTCAAAAGGGATTCGGGTGGTTTGTCCATACCACATTCACTGGGCTGAAAGGAGTGGGCTGAACTAGGAAACCCAGGTCTAATTTCTCAACCAGTGGGGTAGGTAACCTACAAACATGGCTCGTGGCGTTGCCAGAACATCCAGAAGCAAAGCTGAAAAAAACAGGCTGAAATCAAAATGTGGCCATTTTGGTTGAGCACTTCAGAAATCAATTCTGAAGTTTCATACCTTTCTAAAGGAGGTTTGAAAAGACAGCATATATGGAGCATGCTGAACTCTATAGAAAGCACACTTATCTTTCGAGGAGGACCTTGTGTACTATGTGTCCCCTGATATCAAACTGCAGTCAGAGGAGCAAGAACAGTCTGTGTTTGGGGCATTAGAGTATTTGGGGGTGACTGACCCCAATTTTTCTCTGGTCCTTGTCTCTGTATATGACACATTTCATCCCCACTTCACTGCAGCGTTCATGCCCCTTCCTTTTGGCCTCCAGCTATCAGTTCTTTCTTTACCACTCTTGCTCGAGAGCTCCCAAGGCTGCTCTTCACTATTGCAACCAGTTTGTCTTTGTTTTGGGTTAATTTATTTTAACTTAACCGTCTTCTAATAATATTAACAGGCCTGAGGTTAGGAAGGCAAGCAAGAGAATTAATGGAAAATTGCTGGATGTTGCTACAGAAAAACAAGATAGTGATGCTGAAGGAGAGTAGGGGTTTTTTTATTCCCTGCTTCGTGTCTGGACGTTGCCCGCTTTTTTTGTATGCGCACAGGCAGAGGTGTCCTCCAGTTTCGCTTGCAGCATGGAAGTCTGTTGTGTGCATGCAGACACCAACGCTCCCTGTCATGCACTCACACAAATACACGTGTGCCACACCACGCTTCTATAGCTTGCCAGAAGTTAAGTCCAGCTGGGTTGAAAAACAGCTGTATAAGCTGGAAAAAAGTATTGGGGATTGGCTTGCAACAAATGATATCAACACTCCTCTCCCTCCCACTGCCTCTAAAATGTCTGTGCTCAGCACTTTTGTAACAAGTGGGATTTCTGAATGGGAATAACGGGTAGATAGGTCAAGTCAACATCTGCGAGCACACACTTGGCTTTGCCAAGTACCAAGGCTACCAGTCTGCATTTCAGTTAGTCTGTAATTCTCTCCGAAGAATAAAGATGTGACAGTTTTTGAAAGTCCCAAGCTACCATACAAGTTCTAAGATTACCATTATACCTGCTACACACCAGCCTTCAAGCCTTCTGAAAGCTGCAGAGTCGGAAAGTAGGGCAGGCGTTTTGCTTGTTTACAACCTGGAGTCCAGCCGGCTTTCTACCAGCTTGCACAGCTCCACAGCACTGGTTTATTACTTGGAAGTTGGTGTAGTTTTATCTGTAAATACCTTGGTCTTTGTTTGGGATAAATAAAATGTCGATAAACTTGATAATATGTGGAAAATGTAATCCATGTAGTGTCACTAGATAAATCAAAGTATTATATAAAGAATACTTTGATGTTGGCTAAGTTTTGAAATCTCATCTAGAGCTTGCTAAAAGCAACAAATAAAAGGACACAGCCTGCTGATCACACATTTGGGACTTATTTTCTGGGCCAGGATTTCTCTGTTGATCTTGGCTACCCGGCCTTTTGTCTGTAGAGGTGCAAAACAGCCAAGGCTGCCTTTTCCACTGATCCATTGCTGCATTCTCAGCAGGTAGGTTGTACCATCTGCTCCCAGAAATAGGAAGGAAGAATAAGGTACAGCTAGTTATCACCCCAAATATATTTAAAAGGGGGAGATGCCATTACCTCTGAGGTAACAGAATTATGAAGCTTAGCAGGTGTAAGAACTAGCAGGTTTAGATGCTTTTCTTGAAGTGATTTTGAATGAAACGTTAGGGGTCCTCTTACATCTCACACAGCTGTGCAGCAGGGATACGTTAGCTAATGATAATATTTTCCACACAGCCATATCTGTGCACAGAGCCTTCTGTGTTGCACAAAACTTTATTTCATGTGTCTATTTATTTTAGTGCCTAAACTCCAGCAGACCCTTCCAGAGAGTCGGTTTGCCTCCAATAAATGTGACTCCATCTCAGCATCATCAGAAAAAAATTCAAAAGCTGAACCAAAGGCAGAAGCTGGTGCAAAGGCAAGAAGTTCTTCCAATACACCGACCAGCCCCAAACCCCCACTGCAGTCAACAAAGCCCAGCCTGGCAGGACGACCCACGGTGCCACAGAAACCACGCTCTGCCTCTCGTACTGGTGAGGAGCTCTCCTGGGCATTTGTTAGACCCAGCTGGGTACTTCTGAGTAGTGGTGTTTGTGTGGGCTATGGAGGAGACTCCTGTGGCCACATCCTGAACAGAAGTTAAATGTAGAGGGACAGGTTCTTCAGTCACTTGCACTTGACTTGCATCCTTCTTTTTCACCTCCCTTGGCCCTGATTCAAATAAACTTCTTATAATGGCTTAATCTGTGATCAACAATGGTAAAGCCTGAGGAGAAGCAAAAGCAGCAGCAGCAGAGCTGTTTTGAGTTAGCCTCATTTCACAGAAGAGGTGAGCACAGAAAGCTACTTCAGCATCAAAGTCCTGTTGTAGTAGTAGTGACAAAAGTAGCTGTATTTTCTCCAAACACCTGCTTCTAAGTGCTAAAGTCCTTGGGGCTTTCTGGCAGGTTGCTCTTAGTCCCTCAAGCAAATGTCTGTTGTTCTTAATAACTTGCACAAAGCGACTGTTTCTCACTCTTTTCCCTTGTTCTGCTTTTGTTTCTTTCCTTACTGCTTTTGACTGGAAATAATTGTAACTGTGCTTTTATAATCCTTCAAGACTGCCAGTTGAATGACTATTACCTTCTGATCTGTTCTAACGTCCTCCCCAGATACTATCTCAAGGTTTTCAATAGTGGGAAATATTTCAGCATATCTCCCATACATTTACCTGTCTGTTATTTAATAGGCCAGTGTCACAAACCACTCTTCACAAAGTACAGACACTGCAGTTGAGGGGAATTAAATGCTAGTTACTGCTCTCCCAGTAGCCATGGCAAATACAGCTTATTAATTACTAATGACTAAAAAACATGAGCGTAGCTGTCTGTAAGAGCTCACAGACCTCTAGGCTTTGCCCATACTCACTGTTACCTTAGAGAGCTGTCATGTTAATCTCAGAAAGATGGAGAATGAGGGGGCAGAGGGATATTACAGCTCAACAAGTAACCTGAGAATCACAGAATGTTAGGGGTTGGAAGGGACCTCCAGAGATTGAGTCCAGCCCCCCCTGCCAGAGCAGGACAAAACTAGAGCAGATTATTTAGTCTTTGCATTCCAGTGGGTAGAATGTTCAAATGTAGAATCACCTTCAGGTTTTAGATAGCTTTAAATTGATTTCATTGACCATTTTAGAAATGGTCATGAAAGTGAGAGGTGTCAGGTAAGAGGCTCAGGAAGATGAATGCACTAGGAAAGGATGGATTATTCGGTGATGCTTAACATGTAAAACAGGTAGTGTGTTACCTCAAAATCTCAGGTATCAGAAAGACCTGAACTATCTGTTTCTGCCAGCTCCTGTTTTATGCAGAGAGAGCATACTGTGGGTTTAACACAGAGAGTAATTAATATTTACTTGTAATAGACCAGCTCCTTAGGTGGCAGTAAAAGCAGCACTATCTCTGTTGCAGTCTAACTTCTATCCTAGTACTTGTAGCAACCCTGCTGGTTAATCACACCCAGGTGACGTGATGAAGCAGCCAAGCAATAATCCTATTTACCCTCCTGCTCCCACCCCTGTTTCCAGCGGTGTGGCCAAGCTAATGGTTGCAAATTTCTGCTAAGTAATCTGAGGGCAAAGGAACACAGCTTGGATGTCCACAAACATCAAAGGCTGAAAGTGGTTCCTCATTAAGGCACATAATGGATTTAGTTCAGAAATATATAGCTGTGTTTGCCAAGCACCGTGCTCATCCATATGTTGATACTGAGCTTCCCAAAGCAACTGGCCTCCCAGGCACATCAAAAGCATGGAGAAGGTCCAAATTGGTGTATCTGTTCAGATCAATTTGCAGTTGGAAGGTCATCACTTTTGTGTGCTTGAAGTAAAAGATTCACTCCTTTCTGGTGGCTGCTCAACAGTGAGATGAATTCATATTAATTTCCAGTGTGCAACTCTACGAATACACAACACAGGTGATGACTCTGAGTTCCTTTTTCCTTCTGCCAGCACTACTGTATCTTCCTAGTTCCTCTGTTGCACGCATATGCCACTGTTTACTTCTTGGGAAGCGAACACACAAGCAGCTTAAGTAATTCATTGTAGCTGTACTTCCCTACTGTCCAAACGAAGGCTGTCTAGTGTAAGACTGAAAAGGTCTTCCTGCAAAAACTGTAAAGATGGTAGTCAACTTGCCATACATGATGTATATCCAGCCTCTTAGAGAAACAAGATATCCAGATGGTTTACACTATGGGTTTGAATTTAAGTTCCAGATTTCCTCACAGTCTAGAAGACAAAGTAGTTTTTCTATTTAGAACATCTTTGCAGATGCTATCGTGTTATGTGCTGGCAATTTATTCCTGGAAGTACAGAGTTCTGTGGACTATTTATGACATTTGTTTCCCTGCTTCATTTTTATGCCTTGTAACTGTGAAACAGAACATCTAAATTGGTCTGTTCATTATGTTTCAGGACAATAAAAATATAAATAGAACAAATATTTCCAAAAACCTATCCAAGATAATTTTTAGCTGTTCTTTGCAAATTGCATACTTATGTCGTGCAGAAAACTCAGTTGGTCCCATCAGATTTCTGTTTGTGCTACATTTGCAGTGCACATTAAAATTACTGAAATTAAGACCTTTGCTTTGGCTGTTGAAATTCTTTCACCTGCACTGAGGGCCATCATGCATTCTCTTGATGTCAGGTGAATTCCTGAATCCTCCTTTTTCTGACACAGGTTCTACCCGTTTCTTGTTTGTGTACTGTGTTGAGATTTGACCCATGGTAACAGCACCATTTCTGTGAGCTACAGAACAAATGTAACTTCTCACCCTTTTGTTCATGGTGCTCCACAGAGGATGCTCCGGAGTCTCCCTCTGGCCCCAGTTCCCCCAAAGTTGCCCTGCTTCCACCTGTGCTGAAGAAGGTTCCTTCTGATAAAGAAAAGGATGGTCAGAGCAGCCCCTCAGTCAGATCATTTTCTCAAGAAGGTAAGAGAGTTGGTATGACTTGTTCCAGAGTGCTTGTCTTCTACTTGAACTTAGTGTATCATTGTTCCCTGATTTGTTTTTACTTGGAAGGGAAAGGGTAATTCATTTGGAGGTAAAAAGAGCAAGGAAAGTGTATCGGATCACCTATTCCTTATCTCCTCCACCCATGGGTTAGTGCCCTATATTTTCTTCCTTTGATCAAACCCGAGTGCAAGATGAATCCCTTGGTGTTAATAATGTAGCTGAACAATTAAGGGACTGTTGTGTTGTGTTCACTTCGGTCTCAATCAAGGCGATGATTGGTGTCGGTCACACACAATAATGTGAAATGCAGCTCTGTGATTCAGCACATTTCCAGGGAAGCAGCCGTGGCTTTGTTCCTTGCAGCCAGCCCTTTGCTCTGTTCCTACTCCCCCTTTCTGTAAGGTCACTGCATGTGACTGAGTTCACCTTCTTCTCAGGCAATGAGTCTCTGTGTGCCTGGGCAGGGCTTGGTACCTTTTATCCACAGTAGGTTGCTGCCTTGTCTTCGCTGCTTTTCATGCACATGCTGGATTTCTACTTTTGCTGATGCGTTTCCTTGCCCACAGTTGGCTCTTAGAAGTGCTGAGGCTTCCTCTGATAGCATAGGAAATGTGGAGAAGTAGTGACAGGAACGCTACTCAGTGTCGTGTTATCTGGCACAAATGACAATGTTTGAAATCTGGGGGTGAGACTTCTTTCTTCCCGTGAGTCTTCTCAAGAAAGACATCCAAGGTGATTCTCATCACTGAAGCTGCGAGACAAACATGTGCCCTTTCACATTCTGACAGCAGTTTTTCATAGTGTAGGATGGGGACAGACAAGTCAAGGCAGATACGTAACACTGGGTTGTGAAGACTGAGTAGTTGTGATGCCCACAGAGCCCACCACTGCCCTCCAGCTGAACCACCACAATTTCTCTGAATTATGTAGAGCTAGCAGGACGCAGCACATCCAAGGATCTCTCCTGTGTCTGGAAAGGGCTAAGGGTTCAGATGGTCCGTGTTGCCTTGTGTCTCAGGGTCAAGAAAAGACAGTGAGGTATCTCAAGTGCCTCCCAGTGGCTGTGGCATTATGAGGGCTGCAAGGCAGAATAGAGCCTGTTCATTCTGCCTTTAGTCTCATCAGAACCTGTGCTGAGACAGGTGAACTGGGCTACAGCTTAGGGATTAAACTTGCTACACTGGTGCCACCATATTGGGAATGGTTGCAGTTAAAAGCTCTCTGAGAAGCAGCTCTCTGATAACCATGTGTGTTGGAGTCCTCCTTTTCCCAGCAGTTTTTCACCAGACTGCAAGAGGAAACTTGTTACTATATAACTAGAGAAATACAGTGTAATGGGAATTGTTGCAGGTACATTTTAATGTGAGGTTAACCTCAACATTTCTGTGCTATATGCCTTCTCCATCTCCCTGTCATGAGAGGGGACTTACTGGAGAAGCAGGGAATATGGGCTGATAACTACAATCCTTTCATGTTACAGTAGTCTCTAACACAGCAGAGGTTTGACAAGGTTTTGCAGTTTGTGGTTGTCACATGAGAAGAGGGACAATCACTTTATTTTTACAAGGTGTTTGCTGTTTGCAAATTCTTACACAAAAGGGGTCAGACACTGTGCTTTCCTCACTCCTTGCTCCCTTGGACAAACCTCCACAGATGACTTGGCCAAACACAGGGTTTTCTAGTCGCTGCTACATTGCAGTGTATTAATTTTATCAATAATAGTTTAGAATGGCAAAAATTTGGTTTCCAGGTCCTTATGGAGCTGCTACACTTTGCATAAAATTGATTGGGAAAGAGTAAATTCTGGGGGGGGGGGGGGGGGGGGGGTGTTGTTTT
>JANIJG010021522.1:0-15286 GCA_024611175.1 Megaceryle torquata | reverse complement strand
TTTAATAAATGTTATTTTTTGTGAAAGATTGTTTTTTTGTATGTGTGTTTGGTGGGTGCTCGTGATGTAGATATAGGATTGGGGGGGGGGGTGGGGGGGGGGGGGGGGGGGGGGGGGGGGGTGTTATTATTTTTTGTTGTTGTTGTTTTTGTGGCTTTCCTTTATCTTTGTTACTGTTCTGTTTCCTCATTCTCATTCCATATTCCTCTGTCCTTGCTTTCTGCCACCTTTCAGGCTAACATGCTCAATTTATTTTTGCAACTGATAAATCACTTCAACTCTGCCTAAGTTTGTAAACAAAATTATAGCTTCTGCAAAAGAAAGCTGCAAATTAGATGATACTTGATTATAAAATTGCTTTATGTTAATGAGTTTAACTGTGTTTTGTGGGACAGGCTCAAAATACACCTCTTTACACAACACACCAATATATACAAATATCTGAAGTAAATTTAAGGAAGCATTTGGCATATTGACTTGAACAATTTGAACATTTGAACAATTTAATTAAATGGGTTAAATAAGTTAAATTACTTACATTACATTCTATATTTGGGTCTATGAAACAGCTTAGGGGTATAAATTAATCCTTTTCCCTGCTAGAGCAAACAGGAGATTGTCAAAAAGGAGATACAGCTCATGACAGTACCAAGCCATCTGGCAGCGTGAAAACCACTTTGGGGCACTATTCTACCAGTGCAGAAGAGGAAGCTAATGTGCTTGGACAGAGGAAGGCACAGCCAACTTCTGGTTAGAAGTGTTCATTTTCCATCAAGACAGTGCCTGATAACTGGCACTAACAACTGTTAGGAAATGGTAGTAGCAAAGAAGCCACAAAAGGGTGTGGGCTTGCCATTGGATTATGAGAAAGGTAAAAACCTCATGGGATGCTACTTATCTTTTTGTCCCCATGGGATCTACATGGCATGAAAAAATTCCCAGTTGAGATGTGTGTGCATTTTTCCTTCATGGAAACACCAGTGACTGGTACCATATGGCACCTGCAGCCCCTCTGCAGAAGCGAGCTCACTGCAAACCATGTGGGCTCATTGCAGTGACACTGGCACACTGCCCTGTGAGTACACTACAGGTAGACTGGCCACTGCCTCGTGTGCCTCTGGACCTGTCCTTTTGGAGATGCATGCACTGAAGGATTTCAAAATACATTTCAGCCTGAATGTTGTTAGTGCCAGTTTAAGTGCCTCACTCACAAAACCATTTGGGAGCTGGGTAAATCAGATTATTTTGACATAGTACTTTGATTTTCAGCTGCATGAATAAACAAAAAACCCACCAAAAGAACCCAAACTCAGCACTGTGGAGCATGCTTAAGATGTGCTTCCTGAAGAGCAGTTTTGACTTCTAGTGAACTCGTTCACTAGGCTGTAAAAATGTTCAGTTGATCTATATGTCTTTAAAATATAAGCGCTCCTGTTCTCCACAGGTATGTGTTTCTGTGCTTCTCTTTACCTCTTAGCTGTTTTGTTTAAACAATGACTCAAAAATACATTTTTTTTTCTGAAGTATTTTAATGAGGTGTTTGAACATCTTGTGCAATTACACAAGTTGTTCTATATATAATGCATCGTGTATCCTTTCTGTAGCATCCTCAGCCCAATACATATAAACCAATTTCTTCTTCATATTGTAGAATCAAATTTAGCACACCCAAACTTGGAATCTCTCCTTTCACATCACGATCAAATTAGTGTATTTTAGCTCATTCCAAGATAGCTCTCTGATAAAGTAAGTTTCAAAAGCTGCCCTGCTGCTGCAGACCTATGCAGGTCACCTGTTGTCCTGGTTTGAATGTGTATGGTTTCCTTGAGGCAAGGGTAAGCTCTCGTGGCAGAAGTCTGCTCGCAGTATGTGGACTTAAGTGCCTAATATATTTTTCAAGTATTTTTGTGGCAAACTACCTATCTTTATTGATCAGGCCATAAACTAAAATGGCTGTTGCAGGATGTGTTCTGGGTTTTGTCTGAAGAGTGAATGGAGGCCAAAGAAAGGCCAGGTAAGTAGTAGGAGGTAAAGGCATCAAGAATAACTCAAAAAATTCCAGACATCTATTTCTTTGAAAAACAGTGGTGTTAGGGAATGTGGAAATGCCTAATTTTTTATATATATATTTTATATATATGGGTTTTTTTGGTTTTTTTAACAGAGTTTAGGTATCTTAGTCCTCTCCAACTCATCAAACAGCTTACAGATCCTTTCTCAAAATCCTTTCCTCTTCTTTCCCAACTTGCAAAGCCAAGATAAGAATGCAGCGAGTGTGCAGCTGCTGGCTCTCATTTCCTACCACATTTTGGCTAGCACAAACAAGGAAACAGGTATCTTGGGCTCAGAACTATTTGTGTAGCAAATGTGCTGTAAGTGCAGAGGTGGATCTCTGCAAGGCACAGGCTGGATGTGTCTGCTCTGCTTTTGTCACAGCAGAGATCCAGGACTGGACAATATCTGTGCCAAATGAAAACAGGACAGTTTTCTGTCCCGTTTCACAGCCTGTTGTCACTCAGTGGCACTGCCTGTGGAGTTGTGCTGGCCCCCCGCCCAGGGATACAGAGAGTTATCCCTGCAGAGGCTGCTCCAGCATCATCAGCTCCCTTGGGATCCCTCTCTGCATTTTCCACATTCCTGGCAGACCCTGGAACAATCTGAAACAGCCAGGGAGATGTGTCAGTGACATCCTACTGCTTGTCTGCCCCTGCTCTCGCTGGAGCTGGTGACAGGGCTGTCACCTCACAGCTGGGAGGCTATGGGTGAGCAGTAGACAGGGAAGGAGAGGTGGTGCTTTATGGTCACTGCGGCTGCTCGTGCTTTGTTGAGAGAGTGTGCACAAATGTGAACAGACAGAGGGATCAGTGCGAACCAAAACCAGACGTCCTTTGAAATGGTGGAGCAAAGAAAGTCTTGTAACTGTCACATGTAATTTGGGGAGTGTGCTTGTGCGTGTGAAGCAAGATGACTTACAACGAAGTCACATTTAAGGACCACTGTGTGTTTAAAGGTCCAAGATTTCTAAAGCTGTCAGTCCTTGCATAATGTCACCCCACTGATGTGTGTGATATCTCTCGTTACCATGCCAATTGTAGACCACCAGATTAGATCAGAAATCTTAACAAGGTTTAACAACCTTCTTTCCAATTCGTTTCAAAGCTTATAGTCTGGGGAAAAGCCTGGCCTTACCAAGAGTTTTGGAGTGCTGGGCAAACAAAATAGATATTGTTGGCATTTAGATCATGGGAAGTGGGTATGCTTTCCTGTTTTCTTCAGGGCCAAGCACAGCAAGGTGCAAAGCCCATGGCCTCAGCTGTCCCTCCCATTAGAGAACAGGGAGGACACCAGCACCTGGCAGTGCTGGTGGGGCAGGGAGCAGCAGTTCAGGTAACTTGGGTGCCAAGTTGAATGTCTGTCCTGATTAAAGCTGCTGAGTCAAAGGGGGAATATAGATATGTCCTGCTAGGGAGCCAGCCTGCCTGGGCCACATGCTGCTGGTCTGAGGAGTGCCCAGCAAGGATATCAACTGGAGCAGTCAGGAGCCTGAGATCCAGCCCAGCTGGAAAGAAGAGTGCTATTCTGGTTTTGAAGTGGTGTGATGAGAAGGAAGTCCCCAGGCCATTTCTAACTGTGATGTTTATCCATCCCAGTGAAGTACCGAATCTCATACTTTACATTTACCTGCTTGCCAACCAGCAGTGGAATAAAGTTTGCTCAGACTCTCTTTCACCTTTTTCTGGCTTGAAGTGTTAATGAACCTATGCTACTCCCACTAGTGCAAATGAATTCAGTGGGAGCAGGAGCAAGAGCAGGTCCCGTGTGCATGAATGACTTTTTTTTTTTTTCTTTCTCTCTCTTCTACAATCATTAGTAACACCTATTTCTGTTTTATACAGCTGCAAAAAGAAGCCCTGGGCAGCAGTCTCATGAATTCCAGGAGCTGAAGCAGAGGTCCTTGAGTAAAGACGGTCATCAGGGAAGCAAGTCCAGTGACTCTGGCGAAGAAGCAGATAAAGATTTTATTTTTGTTTAGCAATCAGTACAAGTGCTTTGTAGAGCAAGAGCTTTCTATAACAATCAGGGTACAGCAATTGACAGCCCTTCTAGCCAGCTGCTCTCTCATCACAGGTACATTTCCATGCAGAAAACCTGATCTTCCAATCATGATTTACAGCACACTCACTTGGCATTGATTCGGCCCTTAATTTCTGTTCTGTGCAATGCAGTCATTTCTTTCCATGCCTTTGCTAAAGCCAGCGATTCTTTCATGTGTTCTACTTGAATTTCTCTGAAGCAGCTACAAAGAGTGCCCTGCATTAGGGCATTTAGAAAGCAAAGCAAATTAACTGGGCACTGTCTTACACTAATACACTGTACAGCAGGTAATGTGTTGTACTGCTGAATGTAAATGTGTCAAATCTGCACGTGACTTACCTATAAATATATTCTTGCGGTATGCAATTGCACATTGTAATTATATTAAAAGAGCACACTAATAAAATAATTTGTATAGATTATATATATTAAATGCTTGGGTATGGTTTTTACATTCTCCCATAGGGGAGCTTCTTTCTTCCTGTTCTCGTACTGTACATAAAGCTCCAACGCTTACATCTGTGTACCGTCAAAAAGCACAACAGAGAAGGATTTGGATGATGTATAATCATGGTATGCTTCCACATTCGTATATTAATGTATATAGTCGATTGGAATGAGGGCAATTGAAATTTTATTAATATTGGTGTTTTCTAGATGCCTTCCTCAGTTCTGTCTGCATATTAGCTTCCTTTCAATGTGTAATTCTACAAGAAAAATAGTTTGGCATCTGTAAAAACATTTCCGCTTTTGAGGGAGGGGGTGAAAATTTCACAGCTACCCACTTACATTACAAGTTGAAGGGATTTTATTCATATGTATATTTGTAACAATAAAAAATGATTTTACAACTGAAATACTAGTCTTTGTTTTTACAGCACTGTTTGTAGTCTGACAATCTCTGCTCTTTGAGTGACAGCATTGTGTCAGGTAGACAAAGTGCACAGTTAAGACAATACCCATGTAATCTTTTTCTGCTTCTAGCAAAATGCCTGTTCCTGCTGAAAGGGCCCCAGACACACCATCTTTGTAAAAATGCTGAGAGAAGATCTCTTTGCCAATGCCCTCCATGGGATCTGCAGCAAAGCAGCCTTCACATGAGCCAGAAACACCTGCTATCTAAATTCTCTAGTTTGGTTCCATACAACAGAACAAAATCATGTTTGTTCATAACTCTCCCCTAGAAGCAATTTCCCTGGCCCTGCTGTGGCTCCTTGCCTGGGTAGAAATGCTCAGTTATCTATCAAATGATTTTCTGTCTGATGCCTGTGCACACACCTTCTATATAGCAGTATAAAGGGCTTCTAAGCCAAAACAGAAGCCTTTTATACCAGAACATTTTGGAAGCATTTTGTAGAGGTTTACATCTCAAAGTACTTTAAGGCTGTGGGAGAGTGGTCCTGAAGGTTGGGTGTTCATACCTGGGGTTTGCACTGCCTTGAAATTCTGCAATTGTCTAAAACCATTAAGAGAAAGCTCTTCATTTTCACATGCACATATTCCTGGTTTATTGGGCTTCGGTGGAACATAAGACAAATGGCAAAAGAAAATTGTATATACTTATATTAGAAATGAAAATTAAATGAGTCACAAATTAACAGCATTTTTTAGTCCCATAGGCCATGGAGTAGACAACTGTCTGAGAAGTGTAAGTGGACAAGAAGGGTTGCCTGATTTGTTGATTTTATGAATTTAGGAAAATTAACAGCAAGTTTTGTGGTGTTAATTAAAAAATAAGATTCTAACTTCTGACTGCTGAAAATCAGTCTTACTTGAGCTTGATGTCCTTCTCACCAGTCACCTGAGATACTGTACTTGTCCTGCTGTGAGAAATCATGGCAATAGTGTGTGCCCATCACCCTGGTGTCAGTAAACCAAAGACGGGAATGTCTGAAATGCTAGAGAGAAATTATGTGCTGATAAACACAAGAAGAATAGCTGTCTGCTGGAGTATACAGGTGTCGAGAGCAATGCTTTTCCGTACTGGTTATACAAGGCCTTTCCAGTCTTTATTCCAGCCATCAGTGTGTTGTGGGCTGGCTGAGCAGTGGAGAAACAACTTCAGGGGAGTGCTAGTGTGAGAATTCTTTTGAGACCTAGGCTTTGTTTGGTGGGTGGGGGGGTTGAGTGTGGAAAGGAGTGATAATTTTTATTTCTTTACTCTCTTTCTGCCTGGTGAGTCCAGCACTGTCAGCCTGATGATAAAGAATTCACATAGCACCCAGAGCACCCCTGTTGTACCTCTTCTGCCTTTAAGAAAGAACAACTTTAATTTTCAGTATCTTGAGCCCATAGAGGCCTCAGGTAAGTGCCAGTGTGTTTTGGGGGAGTAACAACCACTGTACCCTGTTGCCATGCCGAGCTGGTTAGGAGGTTTGGGAGAAGTCACTGCTCTGGGGAGCAGGGGAGGTGCTGCCTTTGCATGATGTGCAGGCCCTCTGAAGCAGACGGCTGTTCTCAGGCAAAACAGCAGCTGCATGTGGCATTTGCTATGTTTGGAGGTGAGAGGGTGGCAGAATCTGCGCTGGCGTCTGAGGTAGCAGAGAGGTCCTCTGCATCCCTCCATGTGCACAAGTATGTGTTCTGTGCAGCTAAACCAGAGTGAAGGACCCAGTAGCCCTGGTCACCTGGTTAGAAACGCTGCCCTGGAAGGATCCTAGCACCAGCATCTCCACGCAGAGCTGCACATACCTTGGGGAAAAAAGGGGCAAGAAGCTCTCTTGGAGGGAGCTGCCCTGCCCTTTTCTGCTTCTATATCTGGTTTTCCGGTTTTGCTTTTGAAGAATTTCACCCACAATGTACATAGTGAGAGCACATCCCCATCTGAGATGCTCTGGACAAGGGCTGTGGCTGCCCACCAGGCTCTGGTGTGACCTCGACAGCTCCACACCTCATCTGCAGGACCTCATTCTCAGTCTCTGCTAAAGGAGGTTAAAAGCTGGCTGATAGATTTTGGGTGTTTTAAAGTATTCCCAAACGTGCAGTATCAACAGTAAATAGCTGCTTCCTAAGATGGGAGCAGCAATCTCCTTAAATCCTCCCCCTCCACCAGAGCCAGCCAGGCTGAGATGATTTGGGAATTAATGTGGCCCATTAGTCATAAATCTGCACCCCCCCACCGCACTTAACTGAAAGTTGCCATCAGCATGAGCCACTGCTTATTAATTAATTAATGCAGAGATGATTTCTTTCCCCTGTTGCATAGGAAAAAAAAATCTACTGAGAAACATTTTCTCTTAAAAGACCAGAAAGCTCTGCTCCTGTTTGAAATGCTTCTTTCCCCATGCCCAGGAATGCCAGTGTTGGGTGGACTGTGCCCAAATCACCCTCTGGTGATTATCCTCTGCTAGTACTGAAGCCAGGGGGCAGGGGGGATTGGGGGATGGAGGGTGGCTTCAGGTAGGGACACTGTCTTTTGCTTCTCCTGGAGCTGTAGCCCAAAGGATCTCTGATGAATACAGCACAGGTGAGTACCAGGGATTATCATTTAATGACAAACTCTTGCTGATCAGGCCTGGAAAGCAGAACGGTCTTTCCCCATCCTAAGAAAGAGTTTGTAAATGGGGAGGATGAAAACTGCTACATAAACTCTTGGTGATGACCTTCTCATTCCTTCAAATGTAGGAGATGACAAAACCCAGTTGTTTGAATCATTCCCTCTCAGCACCAGCAGCCCTCACTCCCTTCCTGAGCTCTTTCCATAGCTCTGGGTAGGGAGCTGTGAGCACTGCTGCGCCCAGGGCCCTGCTGCCCTCCTCTGCCCAGGCAAAGCTCCTTCCCAACTTCTTCACATGCCCCAGTGGCACTGCCACCAAATCTCTCAAATGTTACAAAGTGCTCACCGGATAGTTAAAATACTTTTAGTCTGTCACATAAACATTAACTTGTGTCCTGATAAACAGAAAAGTGCTGCCTTGGTTTGGCCTCCAACTGCCCATCCTGGATTTAAGAGGTCATAGGAATTTTTGCCAGGCACCTTCCCAGTTTTTCTCCTCATCCTCCTGCTTCTCATCCTCATGCTTCTTCGCAACGTGAGTGTCTTACCCGCACCAGAGCCAGTGACTCTCCACCTGAGGTTCCACCAGTGTCCGACATTTCCAACACCATCATGACCACAGCAGGACAGCTGGGGTGACTTCTCTGGACACAGAAAGAGGTAGGTTCATTTTTGGTCAGGAGCAATCAGCCTCACCAAACAGCCAAAGCTCCTGGGCCCTGAAGCCACAGCTGTGCCTCACTTCAGCAGGCACTGCTGACAGCTGGCAGCTTAAAACACTGCTCTGATCATTGCACATAGAAATCTTCTTTTCCCTTCACGAAACAGATATTTCCACAGCTCTGAAGGGCAGTTTTCCAGCCTTGAGGATTTGCTGGCAGTGTTGAGGCTTCAGTAGATTTGGCTGTGGAACTCCCCCTGTCTTGTGATCACCTCACATGTCCCATCCTGATCCCCTGAGACACAAAAACGGTTGGAAAACTTCAGACAACCTCAACCAAAGGCTTGTCCTCATGGGGTTGCTCCTCATCCTGGAACATGGCCAGGCTGTAACAAGGGTGGCAGGGCCATGGGGTGTCAAAGGCAATAATTCATCTTGGAGGCAGTAGTTTGGTTTAGTCGTTTGCTTTAGGTCTTTATTTATTTGGGGTTATTTTGAGAATTGCTGAAAGCCTAAAAGCTCCTGGTTTGTCCTGCCGAGGCTCTGAGAGGGGGACCTAAGCAGTGCCAGCCTCAGCGGGGACTCCAGCACTGAAACCCAGTGGTACCTGGCAGAGGACATGGAGTCATGTGTGATGTAATATTGGGAGCTCCCCAGCAGGGTTTGTGTGTTTGGAGAACTGGGAATGGGATCTGAACGGGTTGAAGAAAGACAAAAGTGAAGTCACAGTGAGATGCAGGGCAGTGAAACAAGACAAGCAGTGTAAAAGCTGATGGCAAGTCCCTAGAAATCAACCTGCAGGAGCTGGTCCAAGTGGTCCATGGGGATATGAGACATCTGGAGTCTCCAGAGTCCCAGACAGTGAGGGGAGGGGAAATCCCACCTGATGGAAAGAAGTCAGTGCAGAGCAAGAGTAGAGTTCCTGCCTCTTGTGTGAGGCTTAGAGGAAAAGAAGGATCAGCTTCTCTGTCTCTATCATCTGAAAAGAAATATCTTAAAAACATGTGACTCTTGTTTTGCTCTGTGTTCAGGACATCAGCATGCAGCCAGGGACAAGCTCGTCCTTGGGATGAGGTGCTTGTATGAGCAGGAACTGGGATCACCATCCTTGCCCTGCCTTGGGCAGCCCTGCCATAGCTGGGCTGCCAGCTCATCCCTTCCCCTGGACATCCCACCCATGACTTCTCCTGCTGCATCAGAGACACCCTCCAGGAGCAGGGGCGGCCCCTGTCCTGGGGGTGCAAATTCCCCAGGTGCCAAGTAGTGCAGCAAAACTGCTGTAAGACTGACAATGCTCATCAGTACTGAGAAGCTGAACAGCTGTATTTTTGAAAAGAGAGAAAATAAAGTGTGAAAATAAGTGTGCTATCACAAAACTTAAATTTCTTATGCTGTATCCCACAGCAAACTGACAAGCAGGTTCCTGCTGATATGAGTCCCTTTCTGACATGAAAGCCCCTCTGCCTTTGACCCCCTACATCAGCTGTCCTGGAGCTTTATTAGATGCAGGTTTCAAGTGCCCACATTTGAGAAGACTGCATGGGAAAGCAGAAATGATGCCACGGTGCCTCCCAGCCCCATGGTGGGGTCCTTGCTTCAGTCCTGCTCTGCTGGTGCTGCTTTGGCAATTTGTGATGAGTTCTGCCTGCTGATCCCAGCCTCAGCCCTTCTGAGCTTGTTTTTTTTTATGCCTTTTGAGTAAGTTGATTTGAAGAGGAGAAAAGCTGCATGGGAGAATCAGCATTTTAATTAGATTGGTATCGGCCAGAGAAGGCAGGAGAGGGGCTGCTAGCTTGTCAAATCCAATTTGGTTTCACTAAATGGAGGAGTGAAGTTAACTCGGCAATCTCTGCTCATCATTGCTCCAGGGGTGCCTCTTTCCCATCCTGTTTGCTTAGGTGGGTAAGACTGAGCAGTGGGTAAAGGAGAGCCCTGTGGAGTCTGTACAGGTGCCCACTTTATTTGGACAACATTAATTCTAGCAGAATTCTAGCAGAAGACTGAAGTAATGAAAGTCACTAACGTTTCAGTTAATGCCCCTGGCTGGGTAGCATCAAACAGCAAGTGGCTGGGGGAAATGTCAGCTTTTCCTGTGGGAAATCTCTCCTTAGATCCCATCTGATGGCCTGAGTCCTGACCCCTCCTTTCCAGCATCATCCCAATGGGAAAGTGGTTGGCTGTTCCCCTGTAACATTCAAAGGATCTCCATTGTTGGTCCAAAATGGAGAAGAGACAGCAGACTGATGCCTCTCAGTTTGGGAAGCTGCATGAGAAAGGCTGGAAATATCTGGCCTTAGTGGGAATCCGTGGGTGGGAACATCTGTAGGATAGTTGTCCTTATGTCACATCACACCCATCAGTACCAGAACCTGAACCGTCTGTGCACTTCTCTGCATTCCCCAGACCCCCACATTCTACAGCAGCTGAACCAAAAAGTATGGAGGCAGCATCCAGCCCAGCACAGGGACATAGGATTTGCAGGGCAGAGGGAGGGAAGGAGCAAGGAAGAGGGAGAAGGGCATCTGCATTCAAAGGTGGGCGTTGGGGTCTGCCACTAATAAGCAGCTTGTACTCATCTGAGGGTGGGGTTGGCAAGAAGGGTCTATTTCTTTTCTGCAGCAGACAGGATTATCTCTGACTTGATTTCCAGGCAAATAGTAGGGGATTCACTGACTCTGTTATTTCCACTTTGTTTCCCTTTCAGTTTGTCTTTCATCATCTTCTCCAGCATTTTCCTTTGCTGGGATGCTCACAGACCCCTTGCTGGGTGGCAGCACATTGTCCCCACCCTCCGCAGCCCCAGCTGCGCACAGCAGCTCATCTGGCATTCTCGCCCCCCACCGCGCTGATGCAAATCAGGTGCTGGGGAAAATGGGTTGCACCAAGGATCCAGGCTTGGCCCTTCCACAAGACCCATGCAGGACCCAGTCTCCTGCAAAACGCACACTCCATGCAGGAGAAAACACTGACCAGTGCCAGTGGTGGCTTCCTCGGTGTCTCACATCAGTGCAAAGCTGACAGTAGCTGGAGCCTTTTGATGAGGAAGATTATTTCCCTTTATAAATCCGTGTCTGCACCTACTGGAATCATCTTCTGAAAAGATGAGAGACAAAGTTATGCCACAAATCCAGTGCTAACTTTTTTCAGTTCCCCGTTCTCTTCACAGAACCCCAAATGTGTGACATCAATACTTCGAGTCTGGCTCAAAGAACAGAACATTTGTCACGTTCCCCTTTTTCTGTTCCCAAATCATCAATCTACACTTCTATGCATGTTTTCTTATTTACAGTTGCCTGATTAAGCCTTTCTACAAAGCTAGCTTAGCCTGGGGGTTGGCCACATGCTTCTTACTTTGCTCTTGACTTTGGAAAAAATCACATTTTTAAAATTTATTATCAGCATCAGGGAAATAATACAGTGCTGATGGTGTCCCCCAGTTGGAGGGCTCCCCGGCCCACAGCGGGGCTGTGGAATGGCTGTGCAAATGTTTCCAGCACCACGGAACCTCCTGAGGCATGTTTATTTAAAAGCCAAATGCCACCAAAGTCAGGGTGCATCTGGCATATTTCCTTCTCTTTGCAGATGAGAATATCTTTGTGGGACTCCTGAAGGCAGGGAAGGGTGAGGGGTGCTGTGGAAGAGAAGCACCTGTCGAGAAGCTCAGGAAGGTGCAGAAGCCACATTGGAGGCAACCTAAGTGGGAGGGTGAGAGCTGGTACCCACCAACATGAGACAACCTGAGCTGAAAGGAGGGAATAATTACCCAAAAAAAGTTGTTCATTTCCACTTCCTAGTGAAGCTATATCCCAAATTTTTGGTTGCATTTTTCAGGAGCTTTACAGATTACAGAGAAAACAAGTTTTTCTAGAAAAATAGCAATTTTTATGCTTTTTCAAACCTATTTTACACACCCAGATTCACGTTAAAAAAAAGAAAAGGAAAAGGAATTTTTTTTATTCTTTGATGTCTAATTGCCATGATCTGAAAATAAACAAATAAAAGAAACATCTGAACTAATGATCTGCCATCACAAAGCCCTAGTGGAAAAAATCATCCCAAGAAGTATTATTACATTAAAGCCATTTCTGAAGCTAAGAAAAAAATAATGGGACAGTGGTGTGGTTTTCAAAATACATATCTTTCAAAATCTAATGTTCTGAAGCAAAAGAACTCAATTGCCTTTTTTTTTCTTTCAGCTTTTCAGAACATGGATTTGAGATCTTCTGCCTTGAGCATTACTGCACAAAACAAAACCAGAGCTTAATCTGAAACATTCCCTGATTTTTTAAAAAATACCTAGTTTTAATTCTTATTTATTCCTTTCAGGAAATAAGCCTAGGCAGAGCGGTTGCCGAGTTCGGTACGTGAGCTGCACACACAGCAGCTGTCTTCAGTCTATTGCTTTAATACTAATGGCAATAAGTGTGCAGTTCAATATGCTCCCCAAATTTATGGCACCCTGCAGAAAGCTCTGCTGAAGCAGTAAAAGTTGCTTTGAGCTGTTTTTTGTTTTCTCATTCATACTTAACCGAGTCACCTAAAGCGACTGGAGAAGCTAAACCCCATTTTAGCCATGCAGTGGGGTGGCCAGATCCTCACTGCAGGCTGGGGTTTTTCCCAGTACACCTGGTTCCAGTCATGTTGAGCTAAATTTCTGCAATTCCACCCTAAGACTCCTAAATCCATCTTGTGCAATACATGGTGGGGCAGACTGGTTAAGCTGTGCATCTATAGCGTGGCCCCTATGTCTATAGGGTATATTGATGGAGGGTTTTGGGGAGGAGCAAAGGCATGTCTGGTGCAAAGAGGCAGCCATCATTTCTACTCCCCTTTTCCCCCTTTGCAAGCAAGCTCTGCTGCTGTGTGAAAGCAAAGCCTCTCTCTGCTGGGGCAGACAGACGGCACTGGCAGCACATGGGTGGACGGGGTGCTCAGGAGAATATGTATCATCCATGCACAGGTAATGACGAGGTTTTGTGTGAGCCCATTAAGCTTTAAGGTCCTTTTTCATCTCCAACCTGGACCTGGCTTCACTGAGGTTATGTGAGGTCCTGAATAAGTATTGGCAGTTTAAATAAGATGATGTTTCTTGCCTGCTCTTCCTCCTGTGAGGACATGGAGGAGAACCAGCTATGACAAGCTCTTCTCAATGGCCTGAGTTTTGCATCAGTTCCTATAAAACCTCACTGTCTCTGGCCCTGTTGAATGTCAGGGTGCTTCCCCTTCCAAGTGTTTAAAAACATGGCTAATGTTCCCTCTTAAGTTAGTTTTGTTAAGAGTATTTTTAGTAAAAAACTAGTTACCATGATCATACTACCAAGGGCCCTTGTTAGTATCAGTCATGGTGATGCTTTCCAAAACCAGGTTACAAACCTTGCTAGGTTGTAGCAACCTAGGTAGGTAGGGGAATGCCCTTTGGCCCTGAGGCCTGTGAAGCAGCTGTTCATTGTGCAAGTGTCCCCTAAAATTTAGACTTCCCCATGTGTCATTATATTGAGTACGCTCATGGAACCCAAGGGTTGCTTTTAGCCTTTCCCTTGTGTTACCATCTTGATGCTAGGTTTTCTGGAGTCTGAAGGTGACCCTGGGCTGCTGACCAGGGACCCCTTGTACCCCAGGGAGCCTCTCACATGCTGCTGCGTAAAGGCATCAGTTCCATGATATCTCTTTTTCCTTTGCACACTGGAAAAGCTGGACATCGCTGTTGTGATTTATCTGGAAGAATACAACATGCAGACCTGATATTTCCTGAGTAAAACACAACTTCTAGTTCTTCAGCATTGGGTTTTTGGTTTTTTTTC
The DNA here is from genome assembly GCA_024611175.1 of Megaceryle torquata. NCBI lineage: Eukaryota > Metazoa > Chordata > Aves > Coraciiformes > Cerylidae > Megaceryle > Megaceryle torquata. The sequence goes on along the minus strand of JANIJG010021522.1, from coordinate 1,233 downwards.
AGATCAAATAGGAGCCTGCTCAGGGCAAACATTAAATACTTTTAAAAAGCATTTTCTGCTCTACTTCTGAGAGCCTTTCTAAAGCAACCAGTATTTGCATAAAATCTAAATGCATCAGAATCAGAAACAACATGGAAACAATCCACCTGTAAGAAATCTGAAAGGATATAATAAAGTTACTAGAAATGATTCTGGGAGCACAAACGAAGACAGAGCCCAGACTCAGCTCCATGAAATCACTGCAGATGAAAATAGAGATGACATTCAGATTTGTACATAGTCCCAGGCAGGATCATCCTGAGTATAGGAGTCAGCTCTTCTCCAGCAGCAGAGACCTCTAACCCCAAGGTTTCTTCTTTGGATTAGTATTACGGGAGGAAGAGGGTGTGGATTTCCATCTATCTTCAATCTGTGGCTCTTCATTCCTGTGAGGGAAACTCTCCTGATGGTTGGGAGGGATCAGAAGGGAAGAGATGCCTGCCCACTGATGCTTAATTTTCATTAACTGAGGAGGAGGGTTAGTTCTAGCAAGCTTCCCCCCCTACACACACACACACAAAAAAAAACCCCAAAAAAACAACCCCACCACTTGTCTGAAGTCTTATGCTTCCCTCAAGCACTTTTGTCTCCATTTGGGGAGTGTTGAAACTTTAAAGGTTGTCTGCAAGGGTTGAATGGCTCTTTCGAGGCAGTGGCTGCAGAATCATAGAATGCTTTGGGTTGGAAGGGACCTTTAAGGGTCATCTAGTCCAACCTCCCTACAGTGAGCAGGGACACTGCAACTAGAGCAGGTTGCTCAAAGCATCATCCAACCTGACCTTAAATGGCTCCAGGGATGAAGTACCTACCACCTCTCTGGGCAACCTGTGCCAGAGTTTCACCACCCCCACAGTAAAAAAAGTCTTCCTTGTATCCAGTCTAAATCTCCCCTCTTTTAGTTTAAAACCATTCCCCCTTGTCCTGTTGCAACAGGTGCTGCTAAAAGACCGTCCCTATCTCTCTTACAGACTCCCATCAGGTACTGGAAGGCTGCAGTAAGGTCTCCTCGGAGCCTTCTCTTTTCCAAGCTGAACAACCCCAACTCTCTCAGCTTCACCTCACAGGAGAGGTGCTCCATCCAGCTGATCATTTTTGTGGCCCTCCTCTGGACCTGCTCCAACAGGTCCGTGTCTCTCCCGTGCTGAGGACTCCAGAGCTGGACGCAGTGCTCCAGGTGGGGTCTCACCAGAGCAG
>JANIJG010021521.1:67843-124717 GCA_024611175.1 Megaceryle torquata | reverse complement strand
TTAGCATTTAATAAGAGAAGGAGTCATGCTGTAAATTTGGACTATGAATTTGACTCTGGCATTTTTTAATAAAAAATCTTTGCCTCCTTTTATGAACTTTATATTGAATTTTACTTATTAATTTATATTAATATTTATTTAATTTATTAGATGTGTCCTTACCTCCTAAAGAGTTCACATATTTTGAAAAATACTATTTTTAGGAGTAATGTTACACAATACTTTCATAGATTTTAAAGAGATTGAGTTGTGTTTAAACCTTTTGTAGGAAGAAATATTGTATAATAATAATATACACTACATTATTGTTGCATATTATATACAATAAAGAATGTTCTATGCCTATATTCTTTGTATTTATATATCACTTCAATTGTATTCTTGAAACAAAATATTTTCTGATATGAATTATTTCTCCCATCTCTTTTCTTTTTATTTTATCTTCCCAAAGATGATGAATGAAATCCTAGTCTTGTTAACATCAATGTCTATAGTAACTTTTACTTTAAGATTTCATACCAATTTGCTCATGCAAGAAAATAACTGTTGCACTTATTTTGTCAGCCTTCAAGCTCCAGTTATTGTTAGTTCTTAAATATGAAGCATGAAGGAACAACATCTTTTTGATGCTTAAATTATTCCATCACATGGCAGGTCTCTAACCAGAAATAACTGAGTACTGATCATGATACCTGGTTAAGAAACATAACATTGTTAAGTGGTGAATTCTAGAAATGGTCATGTATGAAAACATCCATGATCTTGTAGTAAGCATATAGAAAGAAGTAAAATATTTTAATAAATGTTGAAAAATATAAACCAAATGGAAAAAAAAAACAAACCCACTGATAATTGTTCACTGTTATTTAATTAATTTATTTTTGTAATTGAAAATTCATCTATATTTATTTAATTTTAACAGAAAAGCCACGAGAAGCTTGTTTTGATCCTGGAAACATCATGAATGGGACAAGAATTGGAACAGACTTTAAACTTGGTTCAACTATTACTTACCAGTGTGATTCTGGGTATAAGATTATTGATCCTTCAACTATAACATGTGTGATTGGTACAGATGGAAAGCCAGCATGGAACAGAGCATTGCCATCTTGTAATGGTATGTACTGTTTTCTTACCATTTCACTTGTCCCCCAAGAAAATTTAGAGTTTCTTTGTCCCTTAGGCTATTTGTACTATTTCTATGCATATAGTTTGCATTAAAAAAATCTGAAGTTAAAAACTAAAAATTATGATGATAAGAGTTTTGGACCTTAGTCACTAACATATTGTTTTAACTATTTTAAAATATCTTAAATTCTGAAGTCAACACATATTGTTACCTTAAAAATTATTTCAGTGTAATATATAAGTTTCCATGGCTACCCCTTTATACCAATTTTAGTGGAAGGGTTTGTGACCTGTTTAAGAACCCATATAAAATAGACTAAATAAGAATTATGAAGTATTACTGGCCTATTAATTGCTTCTTTTTATTTTCTTTTTGTTTTCCATTGCCAGTTTCTTGTTGCTTAGACTGCAAGTAGTGACACTCCTTTCAACAAAATGGAGCCTCAATATATAGCTGATTTATAATATCAGGGATTTGTCTGTGCTCCCAAATAGTCTCAAGATGTACTGTTTTCAGGTAGTACCTTCTTAGTGATAGTAACTTAGAACAGCATTTAAAAAGGATGTAGCGACTTAGACTGTGCAAATACTATCTAAATTGTGCTCTGAGCAAGGACTGAGGACTGGAAATATGTGATTTTGGTCTAGACTTTATCAAAGAATGACAGAATTGCATAGATTGGAAAAGACCTTTAAGATCATTGAGTCCGATCATTAACCTAACACTGACAAGTCCCTGAGTAAGCCATATCCCTAAATACAGTATCTCCATGACTCTTAAATACCTTCAGGGATGGGATCTCGACCACCACCCTGGGCAAGCTCTGATATGCCTGATAACGCTTCCAGTAAAGAAATTCTTCCTAAAATCCAATCTAAACTTCCTTTGGTGCAACTTCTATTGGTGCATCGCATTGCTGACCATCTCTTCCTAGATTGCAGGGGGATCATTTTGCTCCTGGTTTGTCTTCTAGCTCAGGGGACTGGATTCCTACATTATAACTGGTCCTATTACTATAAACTGAGGCAAAGAAGGCATTAAGCACCTCAGCATTTTCCTCATCCCTAGTCAACATGTTTCCTCCTATATCTAATGGAGGATGGAGACTCTCTCTGGCCCTTGTTTTGTTTGTAATGCATTGATAGAAGGATTTCTTACTGTCTTTTACAGCAGAAGTCAGATTAATTTCTAGCTCTTAGTGTGGTCTTATAGCACTCTTTAAAATTTATTAGTCAATGCAAGAGTAAGCATGGGACAGAGGCTGTTCTCAGTAGGCCTCCCACATTTGTTTTTGAAAGTCAAAGTAGTAGTACCAGTACTTTTACAGTCATTTGCTGTCACAAATCATGCTCTCAAGGCTGAAGGACAGGCTTTTCTAGTGTTTAGTGTCCAGTGTAGCCATCGCCTAAGTCTATGTCTATACACTGCTGATGCAGCGGGTTGCTGATTATCCACAGTGCTTAACTGCTAATCGTCTCCATGACTTGAGCTATGACAACAGTGCTCTACTAGACTTCAGTACAAATAACACATTATTTCAGGTAGTTTGGACTGTAATCCCTGCCCTAACGCACACAAACAAGTACACAAAATAAGAATCAAAGAATCATTTAAATTGGAATATAAACTTTAAGATCATCGATTCCAACCATTAACCTAACACTACCAAGTCCACCACTAAACCATGTCACTAAGTGCCATATCTACACATCTTTTAAATACCTCCAGGGATGGTGACTCAACCACTTCCCTGGGAAACATGTTCCAATGCTTAACAACCCTGTCGCTGAAGAAATTTTTCCTGATATCCAACATAAACCTCCCTTCCATGGTGAAACTTCAGGTTGTTTCCTCTTGTCCTATCACCTCACTTTTGAGAAGAGATGAACCCTCGCATCTCTACAAACTCTTTTAGGTAGTTGTAGAAACTGACACAGTCTCCCCTGAGTCTTCTTTTCTCCAGATTTATGCTGGTTTTGTCTGGAAGGGAGTTAGTTTTCTTCAGAGTAGCTGGTATGGGGCTATGTTTTAGATTTGTGCTGTCAACAGTGTTGGTAATACAGGGATGTTTTAGTTACAGCTGAGCAGAGATCACAGAGCCAATGCTTTCTCTACTTCTCACACCACCCCATCTGCAAGTAGGCTGAGGGTGCACAAGGAGTTGGGAGTGAACACGGCTGGGACAGCTGACCCCAAATGACCAAAGGGGTGAACCAGTCCTGTTTAACATCTTTACTGATGACCTGGATGAGGGGATCAAGTTTACCATTCTTAAATTTGCAAATGACACCAAGTTGGGGGGGAGTGTCAATCTGCCAGAGGGTAGGAAGATGCTGCAGAGGGACCTGGACAGGCTGGGCCAATGGGCTGAGGCCAACAGTATGAAGTTCAACATGACCAAGTGCAGGGTCCTACACTTTGGCCACAATAACCCCCTGCAATGCTATAGACTGCGGGAAGAGTGGTTGGACAGCAGCCTGGCAGAGAGGGACCTGGGTGTACTTGTTGACAACCAGCTGAACATATGTCAGCAGTGTGTCCAGGTGACACAGAAAGGCAATGGCATCCCGGTTTGAATCAGGAATAGTGGGGGTAGCAGGAGCAGGGATGTAATTCTCCCCCTTTACTCAGCACTGGTGAGACCTCACCTCGAATATTATGTACAGTTCTGGGCCCCTCACTTCAAGAAAGATATTGAGATGCTGGGGTGGTTCCAGAGGAGAGCAAAGAGTCTGGTGAAGGGACTAGAGCGAAAGTCTTATGAGGAGAGACTGAGCGAGCTGGGATTGTTTAGCTCAGAGGAGATTCAGGGGGACCTTATCACTCTCTACAACTACCTGAAAGGAAGTTGTAGTCAGGTCAGGGTTGGGCTCTTCTCCCAGGCAACTAGTGACAGGATGAGAGGGCATGGCCTGAAACTGCATCAGGGAAGGTTTAGGTTGGATATCAGGAAGCATTTCCTCACAGAAGGGGTGATTAGGCATTGGAATGCACTGCCCGGGACAGTGGTGGAGTCCCTGTCCCTGAAGGTGTTTAAGGAAAGGTTGGATGTGGCACTTAGTGCCATGGTCTAGGCAATGTTGTGGTGTTGGGACATAGGCTGGACTTGATGATCTCAGAGGTCTTTTCTAGCCTCAATAATTCTGTGATTCTGTGATATTTCATACCACATGTCATCATGCTTAATTATAAAGCTGAGTAAAGAAGGAAGGGGGACACACACATTTGGAATTATGCCATTGGTTTTCCCAAGCAACATGGTGGATCCCTGCTGTCCTGGAGATAGCCGAACACCTGCTTGCCGATGGGGAGCATGAACTAATTCTTTGTTTTATTTTGCTTGCATGTACATATTTTGCTTTATCTATTAAACTGTCTTTATCTTAACCTGTGAGTTTTCTCACTCTTACCCTTGCAGCTCACTCCCTCCTTCCATTGGGGGGCAGTGAGTGAGGAGCTGTGTGCAGCTGAGCTGCCCTACTGGGGTTAAACCCTGCCAAGACTAAACAACCCATTACCTCAGCTGTTCCTCATGGGTCTTGTTCTACAGACCTTTCACCATCTTAATTTCTCTTCTTCAGATGTGCAGTAGCACCTCAATATCTTTCTTGTAGTGAGGGGCCCAAAACTGAACATGTTATTCAAGGTGCAGTCTCACCAGTCCAAATATATGCTTATACATGTACACACACAGGCACCAACATACATTTTTATTTATGTATAAACACACACACATACATGCACACATACAGACATAAATATATATCAATTACAATCCTCAGAGGTAGGCAAAATACACATGTAATTGTGGATTATTCCAGTTTAAGGGAAGGTATGGATATTGTAGAAAAGCTCTGTAAAGAAAACCAGTAATTTATCAATAAAACAACCCAGAATATTGCAAAAAACTGCATCATTTATTTCCAAACCTTTCAAATTAGAGCAGCAGGTTAATAGCTGCATGATAAACAGATTTGCCCATAAAAATTGAAATTACTCTAGACAGATTTTTATTATATATATATTATTGTTATATACCTATCGTTTATTTTTTCACGCATCTATTATTATTATTGTTCTTATTATTGTTGGTTTGGTGTTGTCATCCTTATTATTATTCATTGAATCACAGTATTTTAAAGTATCAATTTGTGTAGATTTTAATTTAATACCTGCAAGTGTGGCCCTGAGAGCAGAGATAGGTCTTAATTGCCCTGACCAGCTTCAGCTGGGATCTCCACTTACAACATCTGCCCAAAGAAGCAGGAGATGTATTTAAACTCAGCTCTGGGCCTTTACTCCTTGCCTTAATTATGCGTGCTTGTTTAAAGTTCTGTTTCTGACCCTTCCTCCTGCATGGTCTTCAGGCGTATGCTGTAATTAGCTTATCTTCTTGATATACCCTTGCACATATCGTCACTGAAAATGGAAGGGACCTCTGGAGATCATCTACTCAAACTTCATTACTCAGGCAAGGTCACCTAGAACAGATTTCCCAGGACTGTGGCTATTTGGGTTTTGAGTATCTCCATGAATGGAGAACCTACAACATATCTGGGCAACCTGTGACAGTGACTACTCTCACAGTAGAAAAGTGTTTTCTTGTGTTACCTGGGAATGTCATGTATTTTAATTCATAATCATTGTGTCTTGCTCTGTAAGTGGACATTACTAAGAAGAGTCTGGCTCTCTTTTTCCTTTCCTCCCATCAAGCTTTTATACACAATCATAAGATTCCCCCTAAGATGTCTGTTCCCTAGGATAAACAGGCTAAAATGATGTTCTCTCAGCATCAGTTCATTTGAAAAAATGTGCCATTCTATTAATCACCTTTGTTGCTCTTCACTGAATTCACTCCATTAAGTCCATGTATTCCAGAAGTGGACACAGTACTCCAGAGGTAGCCTCACCAGTGCTGAATAGAGGGGAGGGATCATCTCCCTTGATGCTTTGGCGAATGATCTTCCTAACACTTAGTTCAAGATGCTGATGGCCACCTTTTTTGTAAGGGCACATTGCTGGCTCGTGTTCAGCTTACTGATGCCATCAACAAAAAAGAGGAATTAGCATGGATGGGGTTTTTTTGCAGGGGTTATTGATTCAGTAACTTTGTTTTTTAAAATATTTTAAAGAAAAATATAAACTGGTTTTTTTTTTTTTTTCCCCTCCATATGTTGAATATTTAGAACATATGGAACAGCAGGAGGATTATTTTACTTATAAAGACTGCAGAATACAGCTTTTGCTGTGACATAGCAATAGCTTAGCCTTAATACCTTATGGAAGTACACTTGTAAAACAGTTATATTTGGTATTATTTAAGAAGTTGTTATAAAACTCTAAATAGTGTAGAAAAGGAAAAATGACCTGTGGTTCACCTTGTAAACTGATGCACTTTTAATCTTATTTTTTTGAATGTTTGTGTCTTTGACACAAATTAAAATTTAAAAATAATTTACTTTCCTAATTTTTAAAGAAATATATTACTGCCTCAGTAGTGATAATTCTTATTCCAAGGTGATTCCAATTAATGCAGTATTGAGATGCTTATCTATTCTAAGCAACACTGGGTGTCTAAAGAAGCAGTAATTACTGACTGAAAGGTTAATTTAACACTGTTAAATCTGAGTAAAACTAAATGGAAACACATGCTTGTGAAAGTACTTGAAGTCTATTTATCTAGGGTATTTTTACTGTGTGTTCCATTTTTAAAACGTACTCTTATGACTTCAGTTAAAGTGTGGAGGTTTTTAAACTACCATTTTCATGGCTGGGACACCTGTGTCTCTAGTATGGAATAAACTATACTAAATAAATAAATATTATCTATTTATACGTCACTGTGGAGTCTTAAATAACTCTTTGATTTTTGAGAAGGACAAAAATCTCAAATTGTGGGTTATAGTGGAACCACTGAGGACTGGATACCTTACTTACTAAAGTAAGTCTTATTTTACCATTGTAGTAATAGTGATGGCTTTACCAAAGAGCCAACTGAAGTAAAGAATCCTTCTTTTTACCACAGGAAACTGTTTTGAGTAAAACTGAGAAATTAATAAAGAACAATGATGTGAGTAGAAAGTGTAAATCAGATGCATTATTTTATGTTCAAATATCGATATAAATTACAGATTCATTTTATGAAACATATTTATCAAAATTTTAATGGTAAGAGTCATATAGAAGGCCAGAACCAAAATACAATCAGTATCATCTTTGTTGTCACATAAAACCCTCCTGTAATACACAGCTTAGCCCTATCAGAACTGAAAATATCAGTAACTCATGATGCAATTTTAGCACAATAATTTGAATTAATATTTATATACACTGATAGTTAATTGCCCCTTCTTGAACTTCTTTAAAATATTGTATGAAAATGCATTACAAATTTTGAAGCATGAAAAAAAACCTAAAATGAGTGCTGTATAGTAAAGCCTAAGAATCTCTGAAAATTATGCACTTAGCTCTTTCATTCAATTACCCTAATTAATTCAGCTTTATTTCTTTGTGATATGTTTTTTATAGTTAGGGGTGTTTTTTTAAGATAACATTTTAGAGTCAGATGTGATGAAAACAGGTTTCATATTTATCTAGGTAACAGTTGGCAACTACCAGTAGGTATATTCTAAAACACTAATGCAAAGTCTCAGGCATACTGCTTTCATTATTAATTTCACAATCCTTAATGAAGTTGTTAAAATAGTCTGAAAATGTAGGTTTTGCTCACTAAAACAAATGTTACTTACAGTCAAAAGTGAGAGCTGTGTTTAGGTTATATTTGACTGCCGTAATATTGCAATGATAAATTTTACAGCCTTAACCTACAAGTGAACTTTTAACCTAAACACTCACAGGCATTCTGTAGAGTAGATATACTACAAAGATGTTATCATAGATATTATCGAAGTTACAAAACCCAAATTTTAGAAAGAAACATTTTCATAACTTGATAACTTTGGAATTTGTTTCAAATTAAGCATACATGATATATTTTCATTCCCTTAAAATGTTCGTGACTTGAATTTCATCTGGCAATTAGAAAAAAAAAAACTTTGTGACTTAGTTTTTCATATCTCCAAAGCAAGAAAAGAAAGAAATATAAGGATTTTAAATTCATGGCATGAACTAATTTCTTGTGATATTTGAGTTTCATCTCAGGCACATAATGCTATTTAGCCTACTGATAGTTTAAACTTCTCAGCTTCTATCATTATTGTGTTTTTTTGAATGATTCATATAAGCAGCTAGGAGAAGAAACAGACTTGTATTAATTGCTGCCTGTATAAGGCAGTTAAACTCATATTTCAAGTGTGATTTTAAAACCCAATTTCCATCAGGGAGCAGAAAAAGCAGATCTGCTCTAGTTGAGGATGTCCTTGCTCTGAGCAGGGGGCTTGGACTAGATGACCTCTAGGGGTCCCTTCCAACCAAGACATTGCTATAATTCTATGATGAATATTTTATGATGATGAATATTTTTTTATATGTATAGTCTATATGCTCTTTTGCTAATCATCTAGAAAGTTATGAAAAGCAAGGTGATTCAAGCATACATTCACAAACCAGAATCCATGGCATTCTGTGCAGGTTGTTATTCGCATATCTATTGCTCTGAGATACAAGATAACTTGTGTTGTGACATTTATTTATGCAGTACTATTTTTTTAATTAGCTTTGTTTTTTACATAGATAGATAGGTATAGACATATATTCAAATTAAAAAAAAAACAAAACAACCAAATAAACAAAAGCAAAACACAAACTATATACATTCTGTTTTTACAGTTTCTTTCAACTAAATAATTTACACCTCCTGTCCTGTATGAATAGTTGGAGTCAACAAAAGCTACCATGTATTCTAATTTTAATAAAAAATATATTGTGAGAAAGAAACATTAGACATGTCCTTACAGGAAAACCAAACAAAAGCAAAAGCACTGAACTGTCACTTTGTAATCTTTAGGGTTTCATTTTCACTCTGAACTAATACAGATAAATGTAATAAATGTAACATTTCTTTCTGGTTTGTTTCAAGCACCATGTGGAGGGCAGTATACTGGATCAGAGGGAGTGGTTTTATCACCAAGTTATCCTCATAATTACACTGCTGGACAGACTTGCCATTATTCCATAACGGTACCTAAAGAATTTGGTAAGAATTTCTTCTACTGATCTATCAGTCATTAACCATTGTTCTACTGTTCAAATGCCCTTCATGTGTAGTAGTCAACTTAGATATTCAATTTATTGCAAACTGCTTATCAAAAATAAATGTACTCTTGACACAGAAATTGAACCTAGGGTTTTGAACTTTTATTTCTCCCTAAAGTAAATAAAAGGACTTCATCTAAGCCATCTGTGTCTGCTAAACATATCCTGAATGCTTTCATTTGTTACATCATTCATCATCATAGGGTAATCATTCATTCAAGCTCTCTGCGAAGTAAAATCAGTTGTTAAAAGAACAAGCACCAAGTGTTCTCATATTTAAACTTTTTGGTTTTCATGTTTTTACAAGGACAAGATTAGTAGGATTCCATTCAACAATGACAATGGAGGCAAATTTTACATAAAAGTACTAAAAATGTTTGTGAAAAAAGAATATTTGAACAAATATTTGAACAAAATCTTTAAAACTTGTGCGATTGTATGTAGGACGTGGATTTCTGCAAAGCAGTTTTTTCTCATTCAAGTCCAGACAAATAGCAGTAAGATTTTTTTTACTACTTACATACCAAAAGACTGAATGCAGAGCAACTGAGTGCATTTGGTACTTTCTATATACAACAAAATGTGTAAGGACTCAGCAGGTTTATACTGAGGAATTTGGAGAGCTGCTGACAGAAAAAGTTAGAGATTTACAGATTGAGCTTGGGAAATGTTCATTACACCTGCTATTAATAGTTCATTGTGTCATTTTAGTACTTAATTCTTGATTTTTTTTTCTTTTTTCTTTTTTTTTTTTTTTGTCTCCAATTTTTGCTCACAGCTTTGTGGTAAGAAAATCATTAATTCAGAAGGATTTATTAAAAAAAAAAAATTGCACAGTAGATATTTGCAACAACGAGTTAATCATAAATTAAAATATATTTTAATTAATTATTGTCATAATTTAATAGCTAATATGTATCATATAAAAGTTATTAATCAATTTGTTAGGGGAGGAGTAACACAAATCCATGAGTTGTGTAGTACAGAAAAGTTTAAAAATACTTCATATTCTTTATTATAATTTTGACATTTCTACAAGAGAAAGTGAGATTTGATAGGGAGCAATTATTCTTTTTCCTGCTAGAATTGTACAGAATGCAAGAAAACAATCAGAACAAGAAAGTGGCTGTAGCTTCCAAAAAGGTTCTGTCAAATCCTTCAGTTATTAGAACCCCAGGAGTGTAATTATGGTGACATACTATTGAAGCTTTACAGAGAGACACAGTTATTTAGTTAGAGGCTTTATTACACAATATTTTTCACTAGAATTCCTGATCAAGAACATGCAAAATATCTGTAGGCCTATAGAACTACTTGGGAGGTTCCTGAATGTGATTATATTGTGTCTAATTTTTTGGTGTTTACTGTAATAAATAAATGAATACGTGTCTAGAGTGATGAAATATTTTTATTTACTTGATTTTCCTGGTTTATTACTTCATGTTTCTATTATTATCTGATATTTGAATTCAGTGAACCATTTGATATTTACTAGTGAGACATGGTGTATAACTAAATGATTTATTTGATAATACACTTCAAATTACTTACAGCTGAAGTGCAAATTAAGTGTGGCAATATTTCAAAACTGGTAACACATTTATATTTTTAATATTTAATCAGTTTTTATATTCTTTTTAATAAGTACTAGTACAAAGTTACAAAAATAGCAAAATCAAATTTAAAACATCTTCCTCAGATTCAAGTCCAATTAGCAACTAATCATGTGTGACAATGGGAACTCCTTAATAGTTGCTAAGGTTCATAATGAAATTCTGGTTGAAAAATTTCCTTTTTTAGATACTCTATTTTCTTATTCTCTTAGGTATGTATGGAATAAGAAACAAGACATACTCAACTGGAGAGCACACTTTTGGGGAAAGAGTGATTTAATTATTTTAATAACAAAAAATAAGGAGATAATTAAAAGCATGTCAGACTCTTATTACTTATGTTTAATGCTGATGTTTTATCATGGTAACTTGGAAGGGATTCATGCAGGAATTCACTGGTCACTAAGATAAGCAAAAATATGTCATTAAATTTGGTTTAGTTTCTTGTCTTCTCTCTTCTTATTTTTCTTATCTTTTTTTTTTTTTTTAATGTAGTTGTGTTTGGACAATTTGCCTATTTTCAGACAGCTTTGAATGATGTGGCAGAATTATTTGATGGAGAAAACTCTCAGGCTAGACTTCTTAGTTCACTTTCTGGATCTCACTCGGGTAAGTAATAAACAAGTACACATTACTTATGTAGGTCAGTATGGAAAAAAAAGTTTTAAAAAATAATTATATTAATTTCATTTGGAAATACATTAATAAAATCTTTGGAACAACATGCCAAGGCAAATGAAGACCCTTCTCAATCTTTGAATCAAGATATTCTTCCAAAACATATGGTTTAGGGAAGAACTGATCACTGGGATGAGAGCAGAAATAATTGAATGAAATTCTCAGATCTTTATGTAAAAGGACAGATTGGATGGTATAATTATCTTCTCTGCCCCTAAACTCTGTGAATTATACATCTACATTTTCTGAATGTCTAATTTAAACACAAATTAGTTGTATTCACAAAATGCAATTATCTGTATGCAAACATGTACTTAGACCAAAAGCAGACCAGCTGTTGCATTCAGGTAACGATAGCAAAATGTTGACCCTGTGAATTCATAATTAAACTTATATGGATTTCAGCATGGCCAGAATTTTCAATGTATGCATACATAATTATTATGTTCATCTCAAGTGGATAATATATAAATATATTTCTACAAATATTAATATGTTTTGTCATGCAGTCCTAGTCTTTATGAGATCTTATATGTGAGTTTAAGACTTTTGCAATCCAGGGCCTTTCAGGGCTTCTTGGTTTTCACTGAGTAATTGGACAAATACTTGATATTAAAATAATGTAACATCTATTTGATTTATAGAAAACATTGGATTATTTGAAAAAATTCAGGTCATCATTTTCCTCTGGTGAATTCTCACTATTTGTGTCACAATAAGAATTCAGAAATCAATTTTAAAATTTGATTAAATATTGGTAAGAGTTCAATTAAAAAAAAAAAATTGCTTTTTAATGATTAAAGTTAAGAGACAACTCAACCAAGCACACCATCTTACTGCATCAAACATACAAGAAAGTTGAAAATATTGTCTGTTTTCACAGAAGACATTTGAAAATAATTGAAGGGAATTTATACCTGTGATTTTTATTTGTTATTTGTGATATATCTGATTTACATTGATTTAGGATAGGTATACTTGGAATCAAACTTTCTCTAGTTACAATAATATAAAGTCAATCTAAGTAAAAGAACCATAATATCTTATTTACATAGTTGTCCAAGATATTTTAAATTAGTGCATTATCAATCATTTCAGTAGGATTTCCTAAGATACAGGTTATTATGATCCAATGAGAATAAAAAAGGTTGTCACAGGGAATGGCATCCTTGCACCGTAAAAGCACTGTCATTTTGTCTGTAGTGATTCATCAATAAACACTTATAATGACTGTAGGTAGATATCTCAGGGAAGGAGATAAATTGTATTAAATATCTTTATTAATCCTCAAGTATATATAATATTTTAAATGCTATTAGAAAGTTAATAATGTAATGTATTTCATGTGTGACCATATATTTTACTGAAGCAACAACATAAAACAAGTCATGTATCTGCTCTCATTTCAGTTTTAGTTTTGAAATGGTAAACGTCACATGAAGATCCCCTGAGGTATTTTAAAAATACTTTTGTGGTTTTGCAAGGCAAAGTAAATCTCTCAGTCACAGAAAAAAAGTAACCAAAAATTCTTCTAATGATTTTGGCCCCAGATGGCAATAGGGTTCCCCAGACAAGTTGTTTATTGGAGCTCTAGTTCCACCAGCTGCATTAAATGTCAAAAAGTTTATATTGTTGAATCATGAAGTTTTTTTATTCGGCCAAGATTTCAAGCCTCCAATGATAAATTTAGTTTTATACACTGTTATTTACGTTTTCTTTAACTACAGAGGAAAACATAAACCCATATATTTTAAGAGTATATTTGATTACATACTGAACAGTTGTTACTTGTTTCTGTTTTGCATATTTAATTTATGTTTTTCATTTAATTTTCATTTGTAGGAGAGACTTTGCCTTTGGCTACATCTAATCAAATTCTTCTGCGGTTCAGTGCTAAGAGTGGGGCATCAGCCAGAGGATTCCACTTTGTTTACCAAGGTAATCTCATCTGCTGTTAGTGGAAGACACTGGTGCCAGTCTCACACAATGTATTATTTTGAATTCTTCTTAGGTCTTACAGTATTTCTTTAAATATGGGTGTAATCTTAATTTTTCTCCAGCCATCAGGGACTTCTGATGGTAGACTGGTTTCATAATGGTAGCTCTCTGTGGTGAATCTGGACCCATGGACTTCAGTCTAGGGTTAGGGCTGGGCCAGCCACTAGACAGATGATTTTTATGACAGCAGTGCTGTTATCCGCCAGATGTATTACCTGTCCTTTCATCCATTTTGTGTTTAAATTCTTTGAAAAACACCTGCTCTGGCCCTGCAGGATTTCTGCCCAAATTCCCGGTCTTCCCACACAATGGGATCGTTTGTTCCAAGGCTTTGAAATCTCTCTTCAAAATATTCACCAGTGTACTTCCCTTCCATGGCTGTTCCTTAGAGAGTCTGTGTATCAACTTCATGAATATGCCAATGTCTGCTCACCTTAATTCCAACCTTCTGTCAGTTCCTCAACCTCATCATTTTGTGGTCCTTGCAGTGCAAGCTGGCATCTATATCCACATGCACAAACAGCTTTTCTCTGTTTGTGACTAGCTGGCCAGGTTGTAGCTACTTAATTTAATTATCTGATAGAAATATCTATTAAATCTGCCCAGTGTTTTTCTTGACTAACAGAAGTAGGGACAAGACCAAAGAACTTGTTTTCTAAATACAGTGACTATTCAGTTTTGAGCAAAACAAGCTGTAAATCTTTATATGGTTCAGAGAAGGAACATATTTGATCTCTGTTAAAAGCCAGATTTCCCTGAGATAAAAATGAAACCATACCATTGCGTAGCATTTCAAATCCACCAAGAACTGCTAATCGCATTTTGGAATTCAATGAATCAGTAAAAATAAAATCAGTACATTTCTTACACAGTATCAACATTCCAAAAATTTCTGATTTATATTGAGGCATTATAATGACAAACAGGTCTTGTGGTTCTTGTGAAGAAATATCCTGTTACTTGCAATAAATATTAAAAATAAAATGAAAGATATTATACTTTTATTTGAATACTTAGCATTTATTTTATACTTAATTTCTGCACCATCCAATTACAGTTACAACATGAAATAGTGAACATTTTCTAATAAAAACAATATGTAATTTATTTTGACATTTGTTCTATACTGACTGTTACTGACTCAATGAGTACAGCATAAGAGCTGTTAAGAGAATCTTTGTTACATTTACCTGAAGTCTTTATCTCTAGAAGTACTGCTCATTTCAGCTTTCTCAAGACATAAAGAAAAAGAAGAGGAAAAAAAAAAAAAAAAAAAAAAAAAGAGTACTTATGAAAGATCCCAGATCTGGATATATATAGGAAGCATAATATTGTTGAAACAACGTAGCTGCGCTTCAACTTGTTTTTACCACTTATTGTTTCAGAGCTAGTTTGATTTTAGTTGGCTTGGATTTTGCATCCCATGCTATTCCTTAGTGTAATACTATAAAGAGAGGGTAAAATTGTGCAAGACACTTTCAGGCTTAACCTCATGACTATCTGTAGCACAGCTGAAGGTTTTGGGAACTCTGCTTAATTGTATCAGTATTGCTCAGTATTCTCAGCTGAGGTTTGAAGAGTTTTTGTTCAGGCTGCTAAGATAGTCTATCTTCTTGGAGGGAAATGTGGTAAGGCAGAGACCATGAGGCAGTTTTATGGTGGGTGGGTGGCAGATGTAAGGCTTACAGGTCGCTTACTAACACCACTGAAATTGAGATGTTATGTGCATGTCTGCACACTGCCTTTGAAATGCAAGAATGAGACGGGATGTCCAAGTCTGTTAGCATGCTGCTAGGCAGTTTATTACACTAAATTGATCCATGTGTCTTAGAGAATGCAGGCTGTGACACCTGGAGCAGTACTTACAGGTTCATTGCCTGTACAAGGAGCAAATGCATTCCCAAAGGGGCTTCTGGGTAGTTCACTAGACGTATTCCATACACACCCAATAAGCTGAATGAGACAGTCATTGAACACTGTAGTTTATTGTATACTAGCTTTTCAACTTTAATAAATCAAAGTGTAAAAGTAGTTTTGGATAGTTTAACATTATGAAGAGTCCATTTTTTTTGTTTGTTTTATTTCATTTTGCTATTATGGTGGAGCACAGTCATGATTTGACACAGCAAATTAATGTCAAAATCCATTTCACAACAAGGATATTTCCATAGTTGTAAGGACCATGTTGGAACTGTTCAAATTCCTTTTGAATGGTGTTTTTAAGCCTTATTAATTCATAGAATCACAGAATTGTAGGGGTTGGAAGGGACCTCTGGAGATCATCAAGTCCAACCCCCTGACAAAGCAGAATCATCTAGGGCAGGCAACACAGGACCAGATCCAGACGTGTTTTGAAAGTCTCCAGAGAAGGAGACTCCACAGCCTCTCGGGGCATCCTGTTCTGGTGCTCTGTCAGTCACCCGCACAGTAAAGAAGTTTCTCCTCATTTTGGACTGGAACTTCCTATTTTCTAACTTATACCAAGTATTCCTTGTCCTATTATAGGGCACCAAGGAGAAGAGACTGGCCCCTTCCTCTTGATATGCAACCCCCAGATATTTATAAACATTTAAAAAATCCCCTCTCAGTCTTCTCTTCAAAAGACTTAACAGCCCCAGTTCTCTCAGCATTTCTTCATAGGAGAGATCTTCAAGTCCCTGAATCATCCATGTAGCTCTCCATTGGACTCTTCAGTAGATCCCTGTGTCTCTTGAATTGGGGATGCCAAAATAATGGATACAGTATTCCAGGTATGGTCTCACCAGGGCAGAGTAGAGGGTGAGGAGAACCTCCCTAAACCTGCTGGACACAGTTTACTTAATGCACCCCAGATACCATTGACCCTCTTGGCTACAAGGGCACATTACTGTCCTATGGATAACTTACTATCCACCAGGACTCCAAGGTCTTTCTCCATGTTGCTGCTTGCCAGCAGAGTGACCCCTAATCTGTACTAGTGCCTGGTGTTATTCCTCCCCAGATGCTGGACTCTACACTTGTCCTTATTTAACTTCATGAGATTCACCTTTGCCACACTCTCTAGCCTGTCTGGATCTCATTGGATAACAGCCCAGCCTTCTGGTGTTTACAGAAAGACACAACCATAACTGCACACTATCATTTAGATGTAGCTCAAGATATCAATACCTGCTTTCCTTACACATCAAAAGTATCACTTGCTTTTAAATTTATAACGCACAATTAATCAAAAAAAAGGGGTATATATAGTTCTGGAATGAGAAAACACCTTTCAACATTTGAGTTATCCATTTGCATATGAATGGCGTCTTTCTGTCTTATTCTATTTTGCCTAAATATACCTAAAGTGTTTAGTTTTGGTGGGGTTTTTTCCTGCTTTTAAAGAATTCATAGTGATAGAAAACTTCAGTTGTATTAGCTGTATGTGTATACACACACACATATATTGCTGTTGAACAGTAAATCTCCAGGTAAGCACAATGTTATGCCTCATTTCAGTCATTTATTTGGACCACACTTAATTTTTAGTCTACAGCAGCAGAAAATAAGTCAGGCAAAGCCACTTGAATGCTTTTAGGAAAATTATGAAGCTATTAGAATACCCATTTTTTCACTATAGTTTAAAATATATCTGAAGAGCTTTATTTAATACACAAATTTATATATACACATATGGATTAATGAATTAGTGGAATTTAATAAGCTCTATAATTTTGTGATGTTTCTCTCTTCTTTGGAAGCATATGATCATACTTCCAATGGCTGCCTGCTTACTAGCTTTTTAAATACTCCAGAGGATAAACTCCACTTTCACACTGAACCCAGTAATCTGGTATGGAAAGTCAAGAATTTTATTTATTACCCTCTATTACAGTTTGATCTTTTTTCCTGTTCACTTTTCCACTGGGCTGATTTCAGTTTTGTTTCACAGCAGTATGAAACATTTACTAAAATATGGAGCATAATTATTAAAGAAAATGGAATGTCTCTGTGATACAACTTGAGAAGTCTAGGCTGCCAATGCTATAGGCAAAAGCTAGAAGGAAGGCTAGAAGGGTAAAAAAGTTATTGCTTGTGGTTTTTCACATTCCGTTTTGAGCAAGCAACAGATAAGCTTTGTAGCTTTTCATTCAGATTTAATGGTTTTTGCAATGCCACTTTCTCAAAACCTTTTATCTGCACATCATCTGTGCCTTCATTTCTTTTTCTCAGATGACCACATTTTCCTGTATTTCATGCAATAGCTAAAGGGTATCCGTAATGTCAAACTGAATGAATATCCAGTCCTTCAGAAAAGAAACAATAGCATATATTTTTATATAGCTCAGACTGAAGCAGTACTGAATTCTTTACATAAAAAGCAAAATAATGACCTTTCTACCACTCAAGAATTTATGGGCTTTTAATGCTCATGTTTCTTTACTTTCTCTACCATACAAATACATGAATTAGTTTATGAGGTCAAATAAGATTTTAAAGGGGACTGTTGACAAAGTTAGCATACTAGGATGAGGAAGGACTGTGAAAGAAAGGCAAATGGGAACAACAATAAAAAAGGATTGTGCCTTTAACACCTAAGTTGATCTAATCTTCAACAAGAATAAAATACATAGCTACACCCTTCCTGCAGAGTGTAGAGAGCAGAACTAAGACTGTTAGTATTATTTTCCATATATGTTAATGTAAGACATTGTCCTAGTTTACAACAGGCTTGCTAGAGAGGTGGTTGATGCCCCAAGCCTGTCAGTGTTTGAACAATGCCTTTAATGCTGGTCGTTAAAGTCAGCCCTAACTTGGTCAGCCCTAAATTGGTCAGGCAGTTGGACTAGATGATCATTCTAAGTCCCTTCCTACTACAATAGTCTATTGGTGGCAAACCAGTGAAAATCTCAGCCAAATGCTAATTTTAACATGACATTGAGTGTTTCCTGCTAACATAACTCTAGCCATGGATGTTTGTGGCTGCCATGGCTGTTTTATTTACCATCTGGTCTCAGTAAAATAGTGGCTTTCAGTCTGAAAATGAATCAAATATCAATACTATTGCTACATGAACAAATTTAAAAGTGTTAGTAAACTGTCCCTACTTTTGCTATAATGGCAGAGATAGCTTGCTTACTAGAAACTAACTTTCATAAGGCAATGTTATAATGAAACCACATGATTTGAAATCCTTTGAAAATCCTAGTTACACAAAGAAAATTAATTTGGATTATAAATGCATGCATGCAAATTGCCATCTGTGATTACTGACAATTATAGGACATTCTTTAATATGATTCTTAAAAAGGGTCCTTTACCTTTGCATGCCTCTTGTAGGGGTTGTTCAGATGTGAACTCCAGGTGAGGGTTAGAGAATCTGATCAAGGATTTATTCTGAAACTTCTCCCCATTTGAGGAAGTTGATGAAAAATCAAATAGAGAAAGGTAGTACTCCCATAAAAGGCTGAGCAAGACTTTGTTTTACATAGTGAATGAAAAAATACTCCAGGAGTGATGCTGAAATTTTCAGTTAGGTCATATAGCCTCTTAGAAAGACAGGTAAGGTTTAGACACATGTAAAACTAAAAGTTTAACTAGCAGAGGACTTTAGTGGTGACCTCTGCAGGAGGAGGTCATGAGCTACTATGAACCACTCACAAACATCTTCCTCTGAAGCTAGTATAAACAGCCTCTCACATGCCTAAACTTCCACCAGCCAGAGGAGCAAGTAGTGCCTGTTCTCAAATATATTTCAGAAAGTGACAACTGCTTTTGGCCAGAGATGCTTCTGGGCATGTGCTGCTGGAGATGCTGCTAGTGGAACTGTTGAAGACACATTCTCGAAGAGACCCTCCATGCCAAAGGGGCAGCACTTCTAAATGGACTGTGGCCCACTGATCCTCTCATGTACATGGTCACAGGCCAAAGCCACAATCCGGCTAACAGCTGTGAAAGCATTAGGTGATTCTTAGAGAATATAGGAGCAGAGCAAGTAAAGGAATGAATACAATTAAACTCTGTCCTACAAGAAACAATGAACATTTTCGGTGGTCTGGTTTTTTAGATGATGACTGTCATTTGGATTTATGGCATCTCTTTTTTCTTCTTTCTCTCTTTATGCAGCTGTTCCACGCACAAGTGATACACAGTGTAGCTCAGTTCCAGAGCCTAGATATGGAAGGAGAATCGGCTCTGAGTTTTCAGCAGGCTCTGTTGTCCGATTTGAGTGTAGTCCTGGCTATCTGCTGCAAGGCTCAAAAGCTATCCAGTGTCAGTCTGTACCTAATGCCTTAGCTCAGTGGAATGACACAGTACCAAGCTGTGTAGGTAAGCAATTACATTTAAGTCATCTGTTCTGTCACACATATCTCTGAATCAGAATTCAAAAACTGTTTCAGAAAATAGTATTTAACACATCTATTCACTCTCCTTTGATTAATATCAGTCATGCCCAATTTAAAAAAGCAGTTTTCCATATCAAAAGGTAATCGAATACCAGCTGGTTGGTAGGCAGTATAGTGTTTCATATAATAACTTAGATTATATGTACACGTGTGATGCACATTTTCTTGAACATTCATTATTTTCATGATTCATCTACAGCTTGAAATACAGGACAGAATTGAATTCTCCAGAAGTGTCTTTACCTGTTTGTTTGTTTGTTTGCTTTTTTCAAGTAGAAGCATAGTGTACATTTAATAATGTTGGCATTGCTAAGTGTAGCTAATTTTCTTCTGTCTGCCAAGATACCTTCAGTGGAATAGTGTTTAACACTTCAATTTTTTGTTTGTAAATGTTGAAATGTTTTCTTCTCTCCCTCTTTGGATTATATCCAAAAGCCAATGATATTCATAGGAATGTACTCTATAATGAATTAGAATATTCTAAAAATAAAGGTAGGTGACCTGTTTTCTGTGTATTCTGTGGGGTTTTTTGTTCAGTTTAGTTCTGTTTTCTTGAACCTTAAAGAAGCAATTGCCTATACAGTAAAAATATTTAATGTGCCACACTCCTTTACCAGCTAGATCCAATATTGGTAATGGGTAAGTTCACATGATTTGTCAGTTATGATTGTGTTTAATGTTATGTCCTTACAGTTTGTTGTTACTCTCAGGTAAAACATGATTAGGCTGTGATGCCCGGGTGTTCTAGGCTGCACATACTCAAAATGAAGTTCACTTCTGAACTGTTTATTCATACAGGTTATATCATAATGATGTTATTGATATATTTTAGATAATGTTGCTTTTTAAGTTCAGGTCATTTTTTCATGTCTATATGTATGCTACAAAAGAGATTTATAATCAGCTTAATAAAATTATTACTACTTTTCTGTTCTCTGAAGTGGTTTAGGTTTTGTAATTATTCATGATAATACTTTCTTGCAGTGCCATGCAGTGGGAATTTTACTGAGCGGAGAGGCACTATTCTTTCACCAGGTTACCCTGAACCTTATGGTAACAGCTTGAACTGTGTGTGGAAAATCATAGTGACCGAGGGATCAGGTATTCAGGCAAGTCTATATTCTGTCAAGCATGGAATATTAATTACTTTGTGATTCGGTTTAAAAATAATTGTTTATTTCTCTAGAAGTGTCAGAAAATAGCAATCAGTAAGATCATTGTTTTGGGTACTTGATGTATTTGTGCTTTGTTTTTCTCAGTATTGTTCTTTGTATTGCTTTATTCTTCGTTACTTTATTTTCACATGGGGGTATGAATTACAAATGGTTAACAAGCAGCGTTCTCTCTTAACTGTGTAGAATATTGAAAGCAAGTCCTGATCCTTCAGTCTGGTATGCAAATCCCAACCCTTTCTATCTTCTAGGATATTACAGAGGCACTAGAGAGGTCTGCAACTGTCTTGATTATCTGCTCATGTACACTTTGAGTAATTATTTATAATCATGCAGTGTATGTGCAAAATCCTTCTCACCTACTGTCATATTATCTTAAAGTTAAGACGACTTAAAAAGTGAACATTAATGTTTTATTGACATTTTTTTCACTCTGATGTTTTTGTTTGGATCTGCTTATTTATATGGGGGGGGGCATATTCTCTTCTTATTTTGTTGTTTCTAGAACATTTGGAAATACACATGGCTAGAACTTTAAAAAGTTCTGTGGTGCTGTTTTACAGATCCAGGTCATCAGCTTTGCTACTGAACATAATTGGGACTCTCTTGAAATATATGATGGTGGAGATATGACAGCACCACGTCTTGGGAGCTTTTCAGGTGAGGATATGCCATGATTGAAACATACAGTTCTATAAATGGGTGTGTGAGACAGTGTCTTTCTTTGCTCACACATACAGACAAAGAATTTATTTTTATTGCATTGTTCATGGTATCATTATGAAACATTCTTATTTTGGGAAGGAGATTTCAGGTACTGTAAACTTGTCAATATTCAAATTCAAAGAGGGGTTTTCATAAGAAAATATGATACAAAAGTATTTAGCTTTGAATAGTAGAATTTAGGTGATAATACTTAAAAAAAAAATCCTTTTGTCTTACCTACCTCTCTCATAGAGAAGATAAAATGATATATATTGTTACTGACATTCAAGGAGCTTCTTTTGATAGATTTGACTTAATTTATCCTTGTTAACCTCCCTTTATCAGGAAAAAAGGTGAAGCATTCAGTATTCATCCAAACTCACCAAACATCAGAGAACAAATCAAATTACTACAACTGGGACATAACCATAGAATTTGTTAGTTTCGCATGTACATCAGGCACGTTTTACTCCTTTCTTATAAGACAGTGTTTTGCAGAAAGAGCATGTTCTATAAACCAAGCCAAGAGAAAGAGATATGTCATATATGATTAAGTCATGACTCGTGAACTCTAACACAAGCCTGATCTGATTCTGGTATAGCTAAGGCATTTTGTGGATTTTTTTCCTCTCTGATATCTTCATGAATTTACAGAGTACAGATATGTGTTGGCTTATATAAGGAAATGAGTGGTCAACAGAAAAAAATTAACCCTGTACCATTTATTTGGATATTGAATTAAATAATTAGAAATTACACCTGAAAATATACATATTAAAATGTGTTGTGGGTAAGTCCTAGTAGGGAGCTCAGCCCCACTCATTCCTGCACAGTGAGATGGGGGAGAGAATCAGAAGGGTAAAATTGAAACAACTAGTGGGTTTAGATATAATAGGCAAATCAAAAGCTTCAGATGCAAGCAAACAAAACAAAACAAGGAATTCATTCACTGCCTCCTATTGGCAGGCAGATTTCACCTATCTCCAGAACAGTTGGGCCCCATCATGCATAATGGTGAATTGGGAAGAAAAATGCCATAACTGTAAACATTCTCCTCTTCCTCTTTTGACTCCCAGCTTTATATGCTGAGCATGTTGTCATGTGGTATGGAATATCCCTTTGGTTATTTGGGATCAGCTGTCTCAGCTGTGTCTCCTCCCAGCTTGTTGTGCAACCCCAGCATATTTGCTGGTGAAGTGATGTGAGCAATAGAGGAAGCTGTGACACTGTGTAAGCACTATGTAGCAGTAATTAAAACATCCTTACATTATCAAAACTGGTTTTGTCACAAATCCAAACGAGGCACCATGCCAGCTACTATGAAGAAATTTAACTCTATCCCAGCTAGATCCAGTTCAAAAGGCTACAACACTTTATATTAAAAGTTAGTTACTATGCTGTTTATTAATTTGGCAATAAGGAAGAAATTACTAACTATAATCAGATTTTGGCAAGTGAAGTATGTAGCAAATATATTGGACCCACTGGATAAAGAACTGATTAAATGATCCACTTAACAATATTTCATTTAACAATACTCAAGACTCAAGACACTTTCTCATTCTATACTAAGTGTGTCATGTTGCTTTAGCTTGACAGCCTTCCTAATTTCCAGAGAAACTAGAAGACATCTTTTTGTATTAGAAACACTTCATTGGAAATAGATTAGCACAGCTTTATTGTGGATTTAGTTCTTTTGTATAATGAATGTCAGACTTAAAATCAAGAATTATTTTGTGTATGGGAAAGGCCTAATGAAGAATATTTAAACTTGACATGGAATCTGCTATTCTCAAAACTGAACCAGTAATGTGACATTGAAACTGAATTTCAGGCATAATTTCATAAGTGGTAAAATTCAAAAGACATCATTCTCTTACTAAATGTTGTACAATACCATTGTCTTCTGATTCACTCTCTGTGAATTCATCTGTCTTCTAAATATGCATTTAGGATGCACAGATGTACAACTAATTACTAAGAACTTACTAAACTGTGCTGCTAAACTATGTCACAGAGTTGATTTGGAAAGTTGGCTTCACTGGAGTCTGTTTCTTAAGGAAGATTTTAGAAAGAGTTATAACAATACCATTTTTTGTGTCAGGGCACAATGGGGTCAGGCAGCATCCTGGGTTCAGGGTGCTGGGAGTGATGGGTGTTCACTGTGGCAGTAGGGCAGGCACTGGCAGCCAGGCCCATCCCATCACACCAGACAGGAGCAGGGTAGCTGGTGGAACATCAGGGCAGTCCCAGTCTGGGGCATTGGTCATCTCTCTGTGGACTAGAGCACGCTGAGGCCAGGCTGAGACACAGCTTGGCAAAGGGTGGGTTTGGCAAGGCCCATGGCCAGACAGGGCAGGGCTATGGAGTGATGGAGATTGTTCCTGCTGCAACATCACTGGGGCAGGAGCTAATGGCCTTAGGGACCGAAAAGGGATCCTGGGCCATGGTCAGAGCATGTAAGGGTTGTCTGCTAGAACAATCTGGTCTCTTACATGTTGTCTTGTCCTTTTTAGATTAATCCTGTGAGTCATCTTTTATCAATGAAATCCAGAAATACCAGGGCATTTTTCTTCTTTTTATGCTATAGTAATGCTTGTGATGTGAGGATGATATTTTAGGGGAAAATGATAGGGCTTTCTTAAACAAAACATTAACAAAATTGCTGAAACCATGTATTAACAGACATAAAAATACCTTGTGCTGTTGTCTTCCTGGAGACAGAATATATGAATTTTTGTACAGCCATCTTGGAAGGAAGCTGCTGATGTGTTCACTGCCAAGAGGGATTTTCTCCAAGCATGCTCTTGTGACACACAACAGAACAATGAACCAGTTAGTTTCTTCTGCTTAATACTGACAGGTGATGCCTTTTGATGGGCAAACTGATTCTTTTTAAGACCAAGTTTTCCAGATAACACTAGACAGTATCGAGAGACATTCAGAGTACTTGGAAAACTGCAAATAATTTTTGCTTTCAGTACTATTGGTTCATCAAAGTAGTGCTTGTCAGTCATAAGGAAATGAAAATAACATTGCCTGTAAAAGACCATCATAAAAATAATTTCTCAGTCTTTTACAACAGTTGCTGTACCATTTACAGAAAATACATTAAGTGTAGCATATTTTTGATTAATGAATGAAACTTAGTTGCCTTACCAAACGCTTGATTGAAAAAGGATAATTAGTGAGAGACAGAATTAATTATTTTCAAATTATTACTGATCAATTTTATGATGAGTAGACATGTTTCCAAGTTTACAGAATAAAGTTGTACCTGGAATATTTAAATAAAATTAAGGGACTGTTTGCACAGAACAAGTCTTAATCTCTCAGATGGGAAGATCACAGTTTCTACAAACAAGATATAATTTTACTTGCTATGTTCAGGAGAAAAAAAAAAATCCTGTTTTCTCCTGTACTTTTCTTTGGAAAAATTATTTTAAGTTCCCTGTTTTTCAATAGACAACCTGCTTTCCAAAAGGAGGTGAATTTGTTTTAAAATACGATGTTAATGAAAAAAAAAAAAAAAAAAAAAATTAAATGATAACCAGATTATATGCACCATAACAGGTGTAGTCTCATATTTTCCATTTCCTCAATCCAATATGGTCATCATTCTTCTAAGAACATTTTTTTCTTCTAAAGCCTGCGTTTATTATAAGAGTACAAAACTGTCAGCTGAATTTAAAGGTACTCTGTTCTTACGGCTCAATAATGCAATTTTCTGTATAAAGCCTCTCTGTTAAGCCAAAAATGCAAAAAGGCTTCTAAAACTTGGATGTCAGGCATGCCACAAGTGTTTGTAAATATGCTCTGCTACCAGTTGTGTCATAGAATGTAATTATGAGAGAGTGGAAATTTCTTGGATGAAAGGATGAAAAGGCTTTCAGCAGTATGCCAAAGTGAAGTCTGTCCTAGACTCCTTTCTGAAGGTTATAGACACAGTAGCTGAGTGAGAGGATATACTTGACAAACATGTTGCTTCTTCCTGAGAGTATTACATCTCAATTTGAGACCTCATTTTGCTTAGGACACAAAAATGAACAAAAAAGCAGAAACAAGCCAAAAAAGCAGCAGTATTTAAAAATTGCTAGTTTGGGACTTGTGCTTCATTTGACTATGGTATATTCAAACAGAAAAAAAAAAAAAAGTAAACTAAATGTAGCTACAGCTCCATCTAAAATTGGAAATGCAGTTAACACTTAACATTCTTTTACATATGCATATGTACTTAAATATGCATATATATGCGTATAGACATATACAGAGTATACAAATACAGTAGTCATTGAGGCTGACACCTGGACAATCTATTCTTATGATGGTAGTTAAATTTAGAAAGAAATTGGGTAAGAATGTAATCCATGCTCTGTGTTTGTGCTAAGATGAGAAATGCCTAAATTGACCATTAATCTCCATTCTTCTTTTAGAAATTTCTTAGATACCTTGACAGCCTTCACTTAGTGTAATGTTTATCTCTGGAATGAGATACACTGTTCTTGGTTGTCATTGCTAACACTTGAAAGGGATAGTGGACACAGATTTCTACAATAATATCATAATTAAACATTCATTTAAGAAGACTGTCCTTATTCCTTTGTAGGCCTTTAGGGAGGCAAACACACGCTTAATGCCTTGTAGGATTTCCCCATTTTCCAGATTACACATTCTCAATCAAGAAGTTAAATCAATCAGACTCTAGTATCCTAAAATAGTATCTATCTATATGAGTGTTACATGTCTACTGTGGAGATATCTACAGCTAAGATATTATTCATTAAATCTGCTCCTGCCCTTTAAGTAGTTTGTCTCTATTGAGAATAAAGGAAGGGCAAACCAACTAGGACATTGTGAACACTACATCCAGTCACCACACTAAAATGTATTTTCCATGGTTCATACATCTAATCTAAGAAAAAGCAGATGTTGACAAGTGATCAATAAAATTTCTCAGCTCGTAAAATCATAGAACAGCCCAGGTTAGAAGGGACCTCTAGATTGTCTAGTCTCACCTTTTGTAAGAAAGGGAGTCTAGATGAGATTGTACATAACTCTGTCCAATTGCATCTTAAAAATCTCCAGTGATGAGGAGTCTAACACATCCCTGGGAGGTTGTTCCAGTGACTGATATTTGTCACTGTAAAAATTTTCTTCCAAATGTCAGAGATTACACATCTCCCATTGCAACTTGGACATGTTGCCCATTGCCTTCTTTGTGTGGCTCCCTGTGAAGAGAGACCCTCCATCCTCTTTGTGGCTATCCTTTAAGTACTGAAATGCTGTGGTGAGGTCTCCCTCTGAGTCTTCTCCAGGGAGAAGAGATCTAACTCCTTCAGCCTTTCTTAATAGGGCAGGTTCTTCAGCCTTTGACTATCTTCACAGCCCTCTGTTGGAACCCCTCCAGTCTGTCCATATCTTTCTTGAATTGTGGGGACCAGAACTGAACACAGTACTCAAGGTGTGGCCTGACAAATACTGAGTGGGTTGATCACATTTCTTTCTCTGCTAATAATGCCCTTTCGATGCTGAGGATCCTATTTTCTTTCATTGCTGCAGCATTGGACTACTGACTCATGTTCAGCTTATTGTCCACTAGAGTCCCCAGGTTTCTTTCAGCAGAGATGCTCCACACCCAAACAGATCCCAGGCTGTACTGGGCTCTTTGGTTATTCCAACCCAGGTGCAGGACTTCACACTTTTCTTTGTTAAACTTTGTACTCTTCTGGTTAGTCCAGTCTTCCAGCCTGTCCTGGTTTCTCTGTAAAATAGCTGACATGTCAATCTCACTACTCAGTTTAGTGTCATCTGCAAACGTGTTGAAGGTGCTTTCACTCCCATCATTCAGATTATTTTTGATGATGTTGATAGTGTGGGGACTGGTATCAATCCCTTAGGGAACCCACTTGAGACTGACTGTCAGCCACTGAATGTGGCAATTATGGGAAGTAAAAACTGTAGTTTCATTTATTTCTCACAGTACAACAGGATATACTTTCTCATCTTACTGAATATCACCCTTTAAGGAAGTAAAACTGGTGTTGAGATCCTACAAAGGAAGGCAAATGCCGGAAGAGGAATTTTGTTCAATGACCAGTATAATCATTCTAAGTCAACTTACTCATTCTTACAGAACAGACACTTTAAACATCCTCACATGCATTTCAAATTCCATATGGATACTTTGAAAAGTCCTCCAGCTGGGAAGATATTTCACTATTTTCTGTATTCCTTGGTAAGTATTGTGTGTTATGAGTGCTCTGTATTCTGTGAATTTCCATACTTGGAGCTTCAATGTTTGACAGTTAAACCTTCCAAAAGGCCAACTTGTCATCTTTTAGCTCCTCACCATTTGTATCAACATTTTGCTTAATACAGTTTTAGATTTTAAACTATTCATTATTTCCTACTTTAAACTGTAGACATTTCCAGGTTTTCTTTGAGTTTCCAGGGTTTCTTGAGCACAAGTTTCAAGCTCAAAACCTATGCTGCTCACAGATACTATGGAAACAGAAAATTAAAATATTTCTTATG
The DNA here is from genome assembly GCA_024611175.1 of Megaceryle torquata. NCBI lineage: Eukaryota > Metazoa > Chordata > Aves > Coraciiformes > Cerylidae > Megaceryle > Megaceryle torquata. The sequence goes on along the minus strand of JANIJG010021521.1, from coordinate 96,309 downwards.
CAACCATCACTGAAGTTCATTAACTACTTGATACTGTCTTCAGTAATCATGGAAAATTGTATAAATTTTAGCCTCAGATGTTCTAGTTTTAGACTTTAAAATGTGGTACATAGTAGGTTTTATTGCTAACAAATAAAATGTTGTGCCAGACTTAGCAATGCTAGTAGCTAAGGATTTGTCCAGGGTTAGTGATTGTGTTGCACCTGCTTCTTCATTTCCGGTCACACCCTCAGAATTAAAGTGTTGAAATATTATTGTGGGAAAAGTGTGTGGAGTGGACACAGAGCAAAAATCTGGACTGCTTTGTTCTGCAGGTTTTTTATACATATGAAAAAAAGTCAAATGGCAGTTGAGCTTGCTATCATAATAAAATCTTTCACTTATGTTGGTTCGATTGTTTGTTTTTCTGTTTATGCCTCTCTTTTTCTATTCAAGTCAATAAAGTTTCATGTGAACATGATGGGATCTTGTTTGATCTTACTTACATAGCCTCTCAGTATCATACTTGTCATCAAAATATTTTTGCAGCTTCTGAAGAAAACAAGGCAGAACATAGAATGTTTGCTATTTCCATGTACATAATGAGAAGAAAATGAGCCTGTCTGATTCAGTCCTGGTTATGTCTTTTCAATATAAAACTCTGATATATCAGCATTTTACAGTTTATTTCACAATTTTTATTTTTCCAGGTACAACTGTGCCAGCATTGTTGAATAGCACCTCAAATCAACTTTACCTCCATTTTCACTCTGACATTAGTGTGGCAGCAGCTGGTTTTCACCTGGAATACAAAAGTAAGACTTCTTGTTTTTTGAAACTTTCTCAGGGAAAAACATGCATATGGAATGAGAAAGAGAATTTATATCATTCTTTTGGTTTTTTTTATTTTTTTTTCTTCCCCAACTACCAGAATCTACTCAGCATGAACCTGATATAAGTGATATCTATTAAACTGAAATCTTAAATGAACTGACATTTGAGATTGCTCAAAACCAGCTTTCACAAATTAGCAGCATATAAGAAATCAACCTGACAGTTGAGAACCATGTTTTAAAAATGTGAGGCTTAATTACGGTGTAGGTTCTTTTTCAATTTATTTCAGTTTAGTTGTGAAATTTAGGTAACAAAAAAAAAGTAATTTAGTTTCACTGCTCGGAAGTAGTTAAGCCATAACAGATAACACATTATTTTCCATTTTATATGTTCATGTATTTATTTATTCCTTCACGTTCTTTCCTTCAAATTCTTTTCCTCAACAAATTGCTATGATTTAAAAAAAAAAAAAAAAAAAAAAAGTCTAATCCCAGAGCTACAAGAAAACACTACAACTATCTTGGTAAGGTGGTATAAGCAGAATAACATGAGATAAATGGCTAATTCTGCTATATATCAACTTTTTATATGCTTTGTGAGCAGTTTGGTTCTAAAATATAGAAGTATGATCTTATAAACATCAGTGGATTACTTCACATAATCATATTTAACTCAAATGTGCATGTGTGTATTATTACCTCTCTCACAACATTTAATATAGAAAAACAGTAAATTCAGAACATTTGCTTGCATAGTATTGCTTTTAAGTGGAAATAGGTACTGCTAAGAATATTCTAGTCTCTAAAAGAATAATGTGATGATGGGTTAACAGTCTGATGAATGCTTTGATGAAGGTCACAAAGTAAATCCTCTTTAATTTTTTAATATGAACAAGCTCTATTTTCTTACAAAGGACATTGAAGAATTTTCTTGAAAATTGAGTTTGTTTTTGAATTATATGCATTCCAATATTAATGTCTAAAAATAGTCATTCATTGTTTTAAGAAGTACATATGGACGATTTTTAATAATCTCTAGGATTGAGATTAAAAATTTTATAAAAGAAAATTATGTCCAGAATTTTGAAAGTCTGGATTTTCATTTTATAACCGATATTTTAAATGAATCATAATCCACGAGATAGTCTTATGTTTATTTCAATGTTATTTATGTTATTTCCTGTTTATTTCAAGCACTTATATGCAATCATGTAGGTTTTTTGAAGTGAAGTAGAATGAAAATACGACTATTACTTCTTCAGGAATTTTTCTAGAATCTACTATTTTGACAAAGTTATATTTTTTTCCTTTTTTTTTTCTTTTTTTTTTTTTCTGGAAAGCCTTCTTTCACAATTGGTCAGCTTGTTTTCCTCCACAAGCCTTTCTTCTTAACCTGCAGAGAAAGTATGTCTCCATATAAAATTTTCTGTACAATGACCATTTTGGTGTTCAATTTTTATTTTTTACAGTATCAGTTTTATTATCCCTGTGACTCCTGAAAAATATGTGTTCTATTAAGAACTAAGAAGTGTTTGGGATCATTCAAGGTCACTTGGATTTATGCTTTTGTTTTTCCCCTAATTGCCAGTCCCACAGCTCCTACTCTGTTAAAGTATCTATCGACTTCTGTGGTGCCAATATTTAAGACCAGGGTTTTCCAGAAGTGCAAATCAATACAGGTCAAGGTACCGATATCTAGCATTCAGAGCTTAGTTAACTGTAGACTTTTGATAGTCTGGAAGGAAAGAATAATTTCCTTTCTTATGTGGATATATGGTCTCCGTAGGGCTAGCAGGAGTGCAGTACATTTGTGTGTGTCTCTGAATACAGAAAATCAACAAATGCTCACATCAAGAGTTTACTCTTTGGTGACTACCTTTGAGATCAAGAAAGAAGCAAAGAATGAAATATTTTTCTGTGTAACAAGATGTAGATATTGGTAGTGTTTTGTTATGAATATTGAAGACTCTGATCATTTGGTCACTGAAGCAGCATCAGAAAATTAAATACCTTTGATGCAAAAGTCAATATAAAATCTGAAATAAACATGTGTTTTGTGAGGGATTGTATTACTAAAGCAAATGAAAAAAGTCTGCTGTCAGGGAAAAAAAAAATTCAACATAAAATGCTGTCTTAGAATGGTAGAATCATATTGGTTGGAAGAGACTTATAAGATCATCAAGTAAAACTGTTAACCCATTGCTGCCAGATCACCACTAAATCATGTCCTTAAGTACCACATCTACATGACTTCTTACTAGCTCGAGGGATGGTGACTCAACCACTTCCATGGACAGCCTGTTCCAGTGCTTGACAAACCTTTTGGTGAAGAAATAGATCCTAATGTCCAATGTAAACCTCCCCTGACACAACTTAAGGCCTTTTCCTCTTATACTATCATTTATTACTTGGGGTAATAGACCAAAACCCACATTGCTGCAACCTCCATTCAGGTAGTTGTAGAAAGCAATAAGGTCTCCCCTCAGCCTTATTGTTACCAGATTAAACAACCCCAGTTCCCTCAGCCACTTCTCATAAGACTTGTTCTCTAGACACTTCACCAGCTTCACTGTCCTTCTTTGGTTACAATCCAGCACCTCAGGATTCCCACAGGAGCTCTGTCTGGGAAGCTGCATCAGTTGTGGTGGGTGCAGAGTTTTGAGTGTCCATGGCTTTATTCTGGGTGGAAACCATCTCTCACTGGTCAGAGCTGGCATAGCTTTCAGCACATTCCTGTGTGCCCTTCTTGCAAAATGCCATGCAAACTGGCACACCACTCTCTGTTTGCCCTCTCTTGTCACTGCGATCCCCAAGGGCTTCTTTTATAGGCATGGTTGCCTTTGTCATGGCCATACCCAGGCCTCATCAGTCTCTCCAGTGAGACCTGTCATCTCCTGGTGGGTCTCTCCACTCCCCTGGTGTTTCCCTACCTAAGGAAAACCACAGGAGAATTCCTCAGCACAAATCTACTACTCCATTGTAGGCTGGTTTGAGGGCTGCAGAGTTGGATGTAGTACTCCAGGTGGGGTCCTCACCAGAGTGGAGTAGAGGGAGAATCATCTCCCTCAACCTGCCAGCTATGCTTCTTTTGATGCAGCCTAAGTTATGGTTAGCCTTCTGGGCTGTGAGCACACATTGCTTGCTCATGTTCAGCTTTTCATCCACTAATACCACCAAGTCCTTCTCTGCAGGGCTACTCTCAATCCCATCATTCCCTCAGCCTGTAATAATATCTGTATGTATTGTTGAGACCCACTGTGTGGCATTGTTTCTTTTTATTTCAGATGCCTTGAATGTGTTAAACTGGTTGCAGTAACCTATGATGAGAAACAAAGTGGTAAAACATGCAACAGATAACTGTAGAAGAGATAGGAATTAATTATTTAAACTAATCCCTCATTTGCATGGGTTTCCACCCAATAAAAACTGTGGTGGAATAAATAACATAATTATTTTCACAACCTCTAGCAAGTGCAATTAAAATGTACTTTGTTGCATTTCTAATAAGTACAACAATAGGAAGAATATATATTCCTGCTATTTGATTGGATTCCTTTTAATCTTAGTGAATAGAGGAAAAAACTATCCAACTAATATGGTTTAGAAATATGCCTGTTTAATTCAATTGCATTTGGGGACACTGATGCTTCAAGCTTGGTCTTAAAATCTCATTGATTGATTTAGTAGTAGTTTCAATATTTTCTTTAATGTACAAACATTTTTTTTTAAAGTATGGAAATAATGAGATTTTGCTCATAGAGCATAATGCTTAAACCTCTCAATTGACGTCAGAAGTGTTTTAGTAAGAACTGAATATATGAAGAATATAGACATACAGGTTTAGACCACAAAATTCTGTAAGTATACGTGCGAATATATCCAAATGTAACAATTAGAATTAAAATATTTCTGTAAAAAATCCTATTTTGTGCAATCAATATTTTAGTAGTGTCATATAGACTTACTACCTTGGATTAAGCTATGTGGCACAATTCAGCATCATTCTTTTTGTATGCTTTTGGTTTACCACTATGCAATGATGATGTAACTAATATGTGTGATAAGTTTGCTTTCAATTACTGTTTCTTTTTCTGAAGCTTCTCTGTTGCATGTTTTCAAGTGACAAAGGTTCTCAGGAGCTGAAATAATGGATTCACTGCTAAGGGGATTAGAGAATAATGAGTAACTTTTGTAGTACTTCTCTATGATAAAGATCTCTAATAAATTCAAAGATAAAAATCAGATTATCACAGAAGAAAATGTGTTCTTCAGAGTACCATACTGGATTTTGTAGGTCCAGATTAACATCTTTCATGCAATTAAATCTTTTATATGGCTTTTCAGTGCAGCAATCTTCTTTTACCTTTGTTAAAGCAGGGATGAATTAAAAATATGTCATTTGTAATTTAGCAGCTCCTGTTCATATCAGTATATCTATACAAGTTACTAGCCGTTGATATGAATCTATTCCCTACTGCAGTAATTCATTGAGATAAATGCATTTCCTAGGCTGGTGTCTGAAGCATGTAGTTTTGAAAGGGACCGCTTGGGTTTTGATAGACACCATCATCAAAATGGAAAGAACAATTCGCTCCAGCTTGATGTTTGTAATATAATAAAGAACAGTGTGTTTCAGTTAGACACATTTAGACACAGTTAGGGGTGGAAGGAATTCAAAAAAGAAAGCCTGATGACTTTTGGTCAAGCTGTCAAGAGATTCCTGTGTTGTTCATTTTGTAGCTTTCTGAAATGGACACTAAGGGGCATTCACATTGTCAGATGTGCCAGCAAGGATTTTCATTCTGCCAGCAATGACAGTGATGTTTAAATGAAATTTGAGTTAATTGTAGGCATGTATATAATTATGGAAGTGAGGCCTATTTGTCTTATGCCACAGCAGAGCCAAGAAAGTATTTAGCAGGCAGTAAGTGGAAGAAGGTCAGGGAGAGGGTTATCATCCTTGACATTGATGTGTTCTCTCTTGCACAGATTCTGAGCTCTGAAGAGCATGCACTAAGCAGTCCTTGTCCTTTTTTGATTGCTTGGACTTGGCATTTAACATGTTTTCCCTTTATTACTGACTGTTCACTTGCAATCTAGTTTAATGTATTTCAGAGTCTCTGAATATTTAAGGTCACTAGTTTGTCCTTGGATAACAGAATTTGTTTGCTTTCTCTCAAGCATTCTTGAGATATTAGGACCAATTCTAACAAAAATAGTTAACTAACTAAACTAGGTTTTTATTATGTAATGATTAGGATAATGAGGTTGAGGAGTCAGAATAATATTTAAGTCTGTTTCCAACTCATTCTTCGATTTTGGGGAGGAAATATTGCTTCTTAATGTCAGGTATATCAAATCAATTCAATTATGAATGGGCTTTGCATAGTCTTTTGTGATATTCTGATAGAATATTCCATATTCTAAGGTTAAACATGACAAACTCGTAGTGTAATACCATATCTAACAGTTGCACAGAAAATTACTTTGAAGATTTTTTATCCTAGTCTATTTAAATTCTGTATGCTATTTAACTAATGATAAAAAGAGCTATATTACAAGCACATTATTAATATTGTTGTGCAGTCACTGTTATAATACTGTTTCTGTGACTCAGAAAAATCTGCAAAAGTTATTTAAAACTACAGGCCTGTAACTCTCAAGACAAAGGAGTGCTGAGTTCAACCAAAATACAAATTTCTTGAAGACAGGAAGTGAACTTCAAATTGATATTCACAGATTTCAGGAAGTACATTGTTATCTATAAGCAGTTTAGTCACAATTGGGTGCTTGCTTATTTAATAATGGTGAGTTTGGAGTAGGTCTTTTTAAATTTTAATTTCTATTCAAGAGTCAAAAGGGTAAAGTAATACAGAAATAGGGCTTGGTTGACCTAACTGTCTGAACATTGGATTCTCAAATTAGTGGAGAACAGTCTATCCACTGTAGCTTCATTTATGGAAATGTTACACTTCACTTAATGCTGGACTGGAGAGTTTGTGTGGGTGCAGATCCCAGATGTTTAGTAGCTATACTCAAAGAATACAGAGTGACCAAAAGAGCAATACTAGGAAACTGCAACAAAACCAAAGCAATTGAAGTTCACGATGATTTCCTCATGCCTATTTGGAATATTACAGTTCCACCTAATGACCATACTTGAAGTCTGTAGTGGCCGCATGAAGTCACCATAACATCATTTGGAAGATGTTGGTATTGGTAGAATATCAAATGACTGAAAATCTTTCAAGTATATTTAGTTATTTTCCTAAATTATACATTCCAGTACACAAAGTAACTACTTCAGGGAGGTCCTGTAGCTTGAAATTATTAAATAATTCTTTATTTGTTAATTAGAAAATATTTAGTTGAATAACTGTTGAACCAGTTGTTATAAAGACTGCATGTCATACCTTGGTAGCTGTCACTCAGCATTTTAATGCCTTGCCATTATCACTCTTCATTCCTGAAAAAAGTGAAATGTAGTAAGACTCAAGGGTATAGGACATAGAAAGAACATACAGGATTACGGAACATATTTCCAGGAAAGAAATAAAATGACTCAGCAATCGCATTTTCAGGTGAAGCTATAAAAGCATCTGTATGCTTCATTAGGAAAAAATATATTTACTTCAACTAAACATTGAGCTGCAAAAAACTGACTGAAAGTGGGTGCAGTGGGAAACAGAATTCTTGTGTATTTAAGATTTGCAAGGCATTTACATTTGAATGATGAAATATAGATACATAAAGGTTTAGGGCATAAACTTAAAACCCCAGCTGTATCAAAACATGTAAGCAGCATTATCCTAAAGAAAATTGTATGTCCATTGAAAGACTAGGGTTTCAGTGAATAATATCAGATATTGTTTTATGATGAACCATCTGGAACAACAGACTCCAAAATGTCAGATATCAGAGTAAAGCCAAATACCATGTAATTTCTGTGCTACACTGTCAGGTTGCTTTTACTGTCATCAAAGGGGTTAGATTTCTTAGAGACAGTGAGAGTTTTAGCATTTAGTCAGTTATTTTTTCCATACAAGTGAGGTGAAGTGCGCAGAGTATAACATTTAGGAAAGTATTAATTTTGTCTGATTTTTACAGAGATCTGTTCGCACGAATGATGAAAATAATTTCTATTCTAGCTTCTACACATAGTATTTTTTAAAATATATCAGTTACCTATTTATGCTTCAGTAGACACTTTAATTAATAAATGACTTCATGATTAAGATTATAAATTCTAAATTGACTTTTCTTACTTCAAAAAAGTTTTTCATATTATAAGGGAAATGAGATTATGTTGTCAGAACCATAGACCAACACATTATTTCTGCTGGTTCTTCTATTGCAAATAAAATCTTAAAAGTAGAGAGTCATTGAATCTAATCAGAAGTTTCTCAATTGTCTTGTTCATTTGGAGCATTTTAGTGTAGATAGCAGAGATGATTAGAAATAAGGAGGAAGTTCTTTACCATGAGAGTGGTGGAGCACTGGAACAGGTTTCCCAGGGAGGTGGTTGAGGCCCCATCCCTGGAGGCATTCAAGGTGGGGCTTGACAAAGCTCTGAGCAACCTGCTCAAGTTGAGGATGTCCCTGGTCTCAGCAGGGGGCTTGGGCTTGTTTAAACAAAGTTTAATTTTAATGTTGAAACAGATTTTTATTAAATGTTCTCTTAAAAAATGCAATGCTGTGGAAAGATATCATTAGAGCAGAGAATATCAATGTAGTCCTGTTGTCCACTTATCTATGTTTTTTTCAATCTTTGTGTTTACTTTCCTCAGCTGTAGGACTTGCTGCCTGTCCAGAACCAGTAATTCCTAGCAATGGGATCAAATCAGGAGATAGATACATGGTGAATGATGTTTTGTCATTTCAGTGTGAGCCAGGATATACATTACAGGTATTTCTTTCTTTCTTTTTTCTTTAAATTGTACACTGAAGAACAATTGAAACAAAATGGCAATTGACCCACTCCAAACCTATATTAATGGAGAGTCTGTACTGTGTTCACAGAGGTGATTTAAGTAGAGTGTATGAGAATGCTTCCACATTATAAAACTATGAATGCGTAACATGTCTGGCCTTTGGTAAATCTGAGCTGGCAAATCTTGTCTTAGATTAATATACCATTGAGCAGTTAAAACCATCAAAATGGACAAGGAAATAACATGGGTAGAAGGTTTTCTCTGCAAGATTATTTTAGTACTGTGCTTATTGAAACTCTACTGTGTTTTTCTATTTTTGGAAGTGGTTTCTTATGGTGAAGTTTTAACCACAGTGGTAGAAATACATCATGGGATCTTGTTATTCTGCTTAGAAATTGCAGAATTCAGTTTCTAAAGAAGATTTTATTCATGCTAAATCTACCTTTAAAAAACTTTCAAGGAAAAAAATAATACCAATTAGTTCACATACTTGGGATGTTCACTGTTCACACACAGCATCAGTTTCCCATAGTAGACATATTATTGAGCTGCTGTTTGTAAATGTCACAGTACTATGTAAATCTAGGACTGAGACTTTTTTTCTTCCCCTGTGAGTTCCTCTAATTCATTTCCATATATTCCACTGGTGCAATACATTGAAACATCTGAGTTCAGAATGCTTTGGTAGCAGGTCCTATTCAAGCCAATGTAAAAGTATACCACTGTATCAGAGAAAGCAGTGTCACAGCTTCTGCTGCAGAGAAGTATAAAGTCATGGCTCCTTGTCAGATGTTTGACAGTTCGGTGCTCCCTCAGCAAATATAGGCTTATTCTTTGATCTTGATATTCCTTACCATTCTTCTGAAATTCTGACAGGATTTAGATTGAACATCTTAGCTCTAGGCTGGCTGTGGGAACACCTGCACTTGAAAAGTCTCTCTAGGTAATCAGCAACATGCTTATCTTTTCAGTCATGTATTATAATTATAGGGTCAAGTCTTTAACCTAATCCACACTCTTCACATCTTTGGCATGGCTTGAAGCCTCCTGTGTCAGAAGCATCCCATACACATAGCAAAAAAAAAAAAAAAAATTTTATTATACGTGTATCCTAGTATAGAAAAGATTCAAGGCTTGTGCACAGTAAAGGCTACTCTACCCATCCTGAGCTCTCAGTGTTCATTTCATTGTTTGAAGATTGCTTACAAGCCAGCTGTTAGTTCATATATAAAATACTTAAGTTCTCTTTCCAGCAAAGGAAAATGTAATACTATTTTCAAAATACTTACTGGTTTTAAACTTCTAGACTTTATAAACTTTATTTTCCCTTTTTTATCTTTCCCTTACAATATCCTTTGTAGGTAGCAGTAAAGTCAGTAAGAAAATGAGACATTTGATTTATTTATATTATGCAGTCTCTTCAGAAGGACTGTTAGTCATTAAAGCTTGACTCCCAAATTGGTTCTGACTTCCATTTAGATACTGCTAATGAACAATTAACCTTCTATTTCAAAGTAGAATTAAACTAAGTATATCATGAACTGCCATGTTCTACAGATACATGTATGTGTTATAATCAAGGCAAAGGTATGGGAAATGAAATTTGATCTTCAGTGCTATTAATTGTTAGAATGGAGTACTGGCATGCTTTTGGCCTCAGTGAAGTGTCACAGTTTGGTATTTATCATGAGCCAGAGACTAATCCTGATAGGAAGTTTGCACTGGGACACTTCATTTTGGATGTAAATTCAGAAGAAAAAAGTTAAAGAGGTAGATATACAAAACAATGTGCTTTTGGCCTTAAGGCTAGAATACACACCCAAGCACTTCCACTAGTACAGATGTAGCTTGTATGTTCTCATAGTCCTTTTTTGTATGCATTGAGCTAAATTTATTTTTATTAATATCTAGACTCATCAATGCAGAATCTATCTAGAAGTCAGCCTATAATAAACTTGGTTACAACAATAATAAGAAGCATAGTTTAAGAGTTGTTGGATTAAATCAAAAGTAAACCCTTTTTTGCTCCTTTGAGAAAGATTCTTACTTTGAATATTTACAGAAAATCTGTGTGGATTTCTTTATGTATTTTTACTCAGTTCTACCCTATGCTATATCTGATGGTGATGCTGGTAGGGCTCTTGTGTAATTGCTGTTCATATAGCTGCCAATAGGTGCTTAGCATATTGCTGTGATCCAGGCCACTGCTTCTGACTCATTAAAACTGAAACATATATAGATGAACATATGATTGTTGGATAAGCTTATAGAAATGATCTGATAGAAAAAAGTTAAAAACTTACCCTACACTAACTATTTCCTCTGGAGATGGAGCAGCATCTAATCCAATTTATTCCATCTAAAAGCCATCTATCTAATCTAAATTGGCTGTTGACACCCTCATTGTGACACTAAACAGCCACACAACTCCAAGGGCTGATTTGTATAAGTTTTTGTGCTAGGACAGGTACCTTACTCTGAAACTATCATCTTTCTTCACTGATTAGGGTATCAAAAGGTTAGCATGGGTATCTAACTTCTGGCTGCTTAGGTTTGATAGGGCAACTGCTACATACATTGCTCATTATATTGCATGTTCTTCTCTACCTACTTTTTCAACTATGAAACATCTGAATTTTGCATAGAAAAAAAGGGGATGATTGCATTTTTTTTGACATGATGAACTCTCAAGATACAGCATCACTGAATTTTCTACCTGTACTTAAAAGAATGCTGCTGAAATACTGAGGTGGAGTGATAACAGTAGAATATGAATACAGAGGTAGTTGGAATGAATACAGGAAGCCTTTTAAAGACACACATTGTTAGCCCTGACTTGATGCTTTGGATCTACTTTTGCTTAGAAAAAAAAAAAATAAATCAGAAATGTGAGCTAATAAATATAGCATTAGTATAAAACAATCATGTACTTGTGAGGAAGATATCTGCACATAAGAAACTGATCTGTTTTAATTCTAAACTTTAACACATCATGTATATTAATATCACAGAAACACGTTGTCTTTTGTCTGTATGCAGGTCTTTTCTGTAGTCCTTGAATATGACTAACTGTACTTTTGTTTTTATACTTACAAGGATTCTATAAGTACTTTCTTAAAATTTCATAACATATTGTTTCTTAACTGTACTTCTTATCTCTATTTCCACACATACACAAATTTAATCCTAACTGTGGATTATGGCTTCTATAAAAACTAGTTTCATGGTCTTGTTTAAAGTGTAAAGCAAAACACCTTCAATATCCAAATTCGGTAGAAAAGAGTGTGAAACTTTTCAAAATACTAACAGGGCTATCAATCTATTCTGTATGGACTCTGCTGTAAGAAACTACATTCATATGTATGTATAGTATATTGCTCAGACAGGACAAATAAAAATGGCTTCAAATTAAATAGAAATGATAATGAAAATAAGGTTCTATAAGGCACAGTTTGTTTGCTATTCAACAAGTATGGAGCAGAATAACTTTAAAGATTTTTTTTTTTTTTTTTTTTTTTTTTTTTAATTTCATTCTAACTGTGAATTTACCATCAGTCTTTAGAGAACAGCTAGCAATAACAATCAGGTGTGGATTAGTTTATAATTGAGACTTACCAGAAAAGTCATAGAGCTCAAACTACTACCTGGAGATGCATAAGAAAGGTAATTGCTAGCTGTAGGATTAAGTGTCTCCCCTCAGGAGGGGACTTTGAAAGACTGAAATCAGAGTGCGCTCTTGTTGGGAAGAGGCTTGAAGCCAGAGGAATCATTTCATTTTATATTTCAAAACATCTTTATAGGCTATTTCACATTTTTCCTGACTGTGGTAGTTAAATTACGGCTTCCCCCTGACTCACATCAGAGACACACAGTCATAGAAAACTGGGAACAGAGAATAAAATAAAACAGATAATATTGCATTAAGTTATTCAAAACCTTGTCCATTTTGCAAGTAACTAAGATGACACAATAAGTGCATACAAGTGTTTCCTTTAAAAAAAAAGTGTTCTTTTTTCTTTTTTTTTCCAAAGGATTGTATTGAATTGTTACCAGTTTGTAGTACGTTTTTAAGAAAAATATTTTTTTTTAATTTTAACGAAAAATTATTTTTTTTCTTCAAAGACATCTTTTGGAAATGCTTCAGTCTGACCCCCAGAAAATGATTGTCTAAATATATTTTGCTACATTATTTAAGTAGTTTTATTCCGTACAATTCTGTATGAACTTTATTCAAGGTGGTGTGTCTAGTTTCCTTTTTGTAAACATACCAAATGATGTGGAAGTAATTTCATCAAATGGATTTTCCTTTGCCATGGTTTACTTATTCTATCTCTTTCTTATTTTTCTGAGAATTTGATTGCTTTGGACAAATAATATGTAATTAAGTTTTCATATCATATTGATAAAATATGCTACCTTACTAAATATTAGACCCTTAATGAACTAGATAGAAATAGAGATGTTAATTGACTTACCCAAGTTTGTATATTCAAATGTTTAAACTAGGAACTAAACCTTGCTCTTAGTTCCATGTCTCAGTTTGCATGTCAGGCTCTTTTGCTTCTGACAATTTATTCATCTTTCACATTACAACAGTAGAACACATAACCCGAGTTCCTCAGAGAGCAGAATTATCAAAAAACATTTGTGCTGCTGGTAAGTTTTCAGCTTGAACTGTTAGCCACGCAAGCAAAGCTGGGAGCATTCTGCAGCTGATCCCCAGCAGCCACTCTGAAGTATGTGGCTTTGCAGGTTACAGCTATGTCATTTTTCACTTGCAGATACCACATGATTCTACTTGGTTCTTGTGATGTTTCTTAAAAATAGGCAGAGTAAATTAAACATGACAGCTAAATAAAGAGGCACTTGTACTTTTACAGCTGTCTGCCAAGACATTGCATGTATGCAGTGGCTCATGTTGTGAGGCCATGTGAGAGTTCAAGGCCTGTTGGTAACTGTGGATGATTTTCTTGGCGTGGTCCACATCCATACCATCTGTAGCAAGCAGATGTAGAACAAATTCCTCTCTGTGTCTGTTCTGCTCACTGAGGGCAATGGATGATTCACTCCAGATTGTGGCCTGAAAATGAATTAGTATGCTTACACTGTGGATGAGAACCCTGGAATTGAAATTTGACCATATGAATGTATGGAGTAAATTGCTTCTGGCTTGTAATCAGCCTTACATTTAGTCCAAAATGTGAAAAGGTTGTTAATTATCAAAGGAAGTGTGTTTTAGATCATTTATCCAGAATTTAAAGCATAACCCCAGAAATGTTTGAAAATAGTATTTAACAAATTCTTAAAAGTAATTACAGTGTAGTTGGTCGATATAAGAAAAGACATGGATAGAATGATCCAGGAGCTCCTCTCTAGTTCTGCCTTCCTAGAAAGTCCCATAATGAGTATCTGTAATCTAATATTTTGCCCTTTCCAAACAGGGCCGTTCTCATATTTCTTGTATGCCAGGAACAGTTCGACGCTGGAACTATCCATCTCCCCTCTGCATTGGTATGGATACTTACTTGTTTTCAGTGTGCTCTGAACATCAGTCAGAAGAAACTTCTAGCTTTGTCCTGACTGTTGTTCCTTTACTTAATTCTTTTTCATTCAAAACTTGAGTTTCCATTTTTATCTATGAAATATGGAAATTTACATAAAATTTCTCTTTATATGTAATGTATATACTATTGAAAACTACATTGTGAAAGGGGGCAAAGGAGGAAGCCCAGATGTTTAGGCCTTTAGGTTCATTGTTTAGCTTGTCCTAAATACTCTTCTTTGAATCAGACCAAATCTTCATCAGAAGCCAGAGGAAATTAGCATATACCTTTTGCAGCATGCTCAGTTTGGAGAACCTTCTCAAGAACAAGACAGGTCATGCAGGCAGCCTAGGAAACTTCTCAAAGAAATGAGCAGCCTCTTTGCAGCGAAGATCAGCTCTGAGGCCAAGTCTTCAGGGGTGGTGGAATGAAACAGAGTATTAGGGATCTAGAAAAGGCTGTCTCTTTTAATCTGGGAAAGCTGTTAAATGATGCTGAGTTAAAAAGCAAAGGTAAAAAGAAATTCTCCTTTAAGCACACCAAGATTTTTTTCCCAACAGATCAGAATTTTCCCGGTGTAGCAAACAATCTTGTTTTGCTGTATTGTTTCTTGATTAAAGAGTCTAAGACAGTCAAGATCCTGATATCTTTTGGCATGCTTATTTCACAAAAAGATAGGAATGGAGGGGAGAGAAGCACAGTTCCATCATAACATTCCTTCACTTCAGCTTTGAAATTACATTCTTCATTGAGTGCTTTTATCTTTAATATTCAGTCAGCAAAAGGTGTTCCTTTAGGCTTAATATCTGAGGAATTTTAAAAAATTGAATATCAAGCAATATTAATGTGAAATGGTTTTAAAGGTTCCTTGTCAAGTTGGGTCTATATATTCTTTTGTATTGTCAACTTCTACAGAAGCAGTCACTTCTGATTAATATGAAAGCAGTGCAGTTCCTTCAAATCAGTTTTAGAAGTGGAAAATTTATTCAGGAAGGTGTATTGGGGTTTGGCTGGTAGCTTTTTTTTGTGTTAATCTTATGTTTCATCCTGTATATTAAGTGTAGTCCTATTTGCAAACAGTGTATTCATTGTGTGGGGTTTTTGTTGTTTTGTTTCGGGGTTTTTGTGGGTTTGTTTTTTGGTTTTTTTTTTTTTTTTTAGTTCATGATTTTTTGTGTCTTGAAAGCTAAAATACCCTTAAAACATGATCACATACCTGCAACCCTGAAAATGTTGATTTTTCTAGAAATGGAAACCAAAATCTATTCTTTTCATTAAATAATGTATTTAACATTGTGGGCAGGTAGAGGTATTTATGAAGCTATGAGGGATTTCTCATTTGATTCAGTTTTTTGTGTGGTATAGGCAGTAGATTATTTTCAGATTTTCAGGACAATTATCACAACTCAGAATCACAACTCAGAATTCTGTTGCCAGATCATGCATCACTGTAATATCTGGATGAAGACTCATAGGCTTTGAAGTCATGATTCCTCAAATAATAAATATCAATTACAATATTTTAATTTGATTTCTTGAAGTTACTCTTCCTTCATATTACTGTCCTAGCAAAAGTACAATCTCAGCCACTTTACAAGCTGTTTCACATATTCATAGTTTATCTATGTCAACCTAAATGATGCAGAGGGCTTTTCAATCTCCACAGACATGAATCTGATGAAGAAAAGCATACAGATAGTAAGCAAAGATTACTGCTGTTATGTAGCTAGTCTACTTTCTGAATTAAAGAACTGTGGTGGGGCTTCTTTTGCTTGTTTCTTTTTTTAAACTCAAGTGTGGTTTAGCTATGTTAACTAGTAGATCTGCAGCTTCGTCATGGATGAGTGTCATTATTCAGTTTAATTCCAGTTTTTTCCTTAATTATGAAGCCTTTCTCAACATAGCACCAGGTGTTTTTCACCATAATTGGTGAAACTGGGACAATGGGTTACCCAGTCTATATGTGAAGGTACACAAATGCAGTAAAATCATAGTGAACATACTGTATTAAGTACAAATTTTGCTCTAACCTGAATTCTTTTTTTTTTTTTTAATCCTTTATGAGGAATATTTTGACTGTCTTAAATTTCAGTGCTTGATGGTCATGAGGATAAAATGAAAAATCCATTTTTTAATTAATCTTATGCCAAACATAAAGAAAAAAAATATTATTGAACAATACAGTAACATGCTTTTTATTTTTAATAGCTAAATGTGGTGGAACACTGACAAACATGGGTGGTGTGATCCTGAGCCCGGGCTTTCCTGGAAATTACCCTAGTAATTTAGATTGTACATGGAAAATTTTATTGCCTATTGGATACGGTAAGAAAAATAACATTTGAAAAGTAATTATTTGTAATCATCCAATGTAAAGTTCTATTATATTTTATGTGTAATTTTATATACAATTATATGTAATCTTCATAAGAATATTCTAATTTCCATCATGAAATAGATTTTATCCAGTAAGTGTATTGTGAATGTGTTATCTTTTGAAAATGGTTGTCAATTAAAAAATATATTTTTGTCAAAGCAACTTTTTATTTGTAAAACTCAGTCTATCTTGGAAACTGATTTCAGAACAAACAAAATCTACTGCATGAAGTTATATCAAATGAAATAGGTAATGTAACTTCTAAATTGATTAGTGGTCTTCTGTTTAATGTCCTTTCACTCTACCCCAAGAGACTTCTTAACAGTGTTTCTTATTTTCTGTGAAAAATGGACAAACCCTCATTTCTTGCACTATGAATATGTTTAAAAAAAATCTAAAGCTGTATTCCAAATCTCAGAGAACAGTTGCAAAGTTAGAAACTTTCTAGATTTGCATTATCTTCACAAATAAATAATAATTAGGTTTAAAAGGTAATCATAGATAATAAGGGATCTGTAAGTGCATATATAAAACATAATCTTCTGTCATTATCAGAAATAAAAGAGGAATAATTTTGCTTGCTGTTAAACATTATGCCTTACACTGTGAATTCATTGCTAGTGCTCAAATATGAAAATTAATTTTGAAAGCTTGTTATTAAATTCACTGTACTTATCTCTGGAGGTGAATTTATTTTCCATGCTTTCTTTTTGCATTCTAAAGACAGATCTTTGTAGTAAGGTGTACTACTTGCATAGATTGTATTGTATTAGGTTAATTTATAAAAATACTGTGCTACTATTTGGAATATTGCCCATTATCAGTGTGTACCTAGTACAACTGATCCATCATTGTTATGGATAGCATTAGTAGTCTTAGATATCCTTATAGCCTTAGGATGACTAAAGACAGGACATCCTTGGATAATTTTGGCTTTCTACAGCTACCTTTGGGTAAAAAACCAAACCAAACCAAACCAAACAAACAAAAAAAGCGCTATTCTGGAGTGATGTAACCCTAATTAGTTTACTACAATAATGCTTTTTAACAAGAGTCCTTCATATTTCTCAGAGTTGCTCTTTTCCTTAAGGTTTTTCTGGTAGACAGCATTTCATGAGTTAATTAAGCAAGAGTGTCTCATATCCTATTATTATCCCTCTCACTTCTCAGAAAGTCTCGGGAAGTGATAATCTTATAAATATAAAAGATAAGCTTGTCTACCTAAGAACTATTATCTACATTCATTCTATTGTATTAAAATAAATATATGAAATCACTGAAATACAGAAAATATTTCCAAAGTTCAATAATGCTCCAGGATGTGTTTTGGAAGGATTTTAAGGTGAGCTTAACAACATGCACAGAAACAGATCAAGAGGGCACTTATGAATGTGTAATGATTGATTCAAATTCTACTGAAATAATTAACCTCATAGAGACTTAATCTCTCAGGAAGTATTTCTTTATTACCATCCATTGATTCAAACTTTGGAAGTGAATGAAGCCCATGATATGTCAAATTCAATTATCTTCTTGTCACTTTAGCAACTTAAGTATAATATTAAATGGCTGCTCAGTTCTTTCGAATTTCTATGCTGCTGACATCCAGTCTCTGATAGGAATCACTAAATGCTGATACTGAAGTCAAGATTTTTCCAAACTGCTTGGTGTCCTATCTCATCTTAACACTCAAGAGCATTGTAAAATTAGTGACTTCACTTAATTCAGACTAACCACATCAGATATCATACAAGAGATGGTTGATACTGAGTCTTCAGTATGCTCTGTATGTGCCTCTGTATTGATAGCAGTGGAATACATTTTCTTATTCTTGTTTTCATATCTCCCACTCTACATGGGTCAGAGAAGGTATTAGAGCTAAATGTCCTATATTCTTACAAATGCTCTATAACAAACAGTTTATTTGGTATCTTACTCAGTTTCTCCTGTAAAAAAAGAACAAAAACAAAAACATCCCTATTATACAAGTGATTAGATATCAAACCACAGAGGCTTTGGGATTCATGTCATTTTTCAAGAAAGGCCCTTTCATTTTGTGAGAAATGCCTCATTCAACCAAATGACTTCTGGAGAGGGCTTGTGATAAATGATTCTGAGTAAGTACCTGTCACCAGTGCTGCATACAGAGTAGAATGGCTCTAAAGACACACTGGCCCAATCTGGAGAGAAGGCAAATATAGGTAACTTGGGTCAGGAAAAACAAGGTAGAGTAGATAGTTGAAACTAGGTAGGTAAACTTCTGCTTCTGAAATGTCACTGTCTAAGTATCTTTCCTAAGTGCTAAGCTGATTCTGAACCTCTACGAGATGCCTGGTGCAGCTACAGTAATGTTCTTTCAGTAGAGTCATGACCATGTCATGACACAGCAGGATTGGCAATGTGCCCCTCCCTTGAATGTTTCTGTTGTCTAGTTAGGAACCTAACAAATACATGGTTGTTTACTTGTGACTTCCTTTCACTGGGCCTTCATGTGTGGTTATGATTTCCAAAAAAATTACGAGCTCAAATTCTTGCAATACTTAGCAGCTACTTCCATAATTTAAACATACCATTTTGAATGGTAACTAAAATATTAATATAGTGCCTATACTAATTATTACAATTTTTTTTTTTTTTTGCTAATATTTACATGCTGGAACATGAAGCAATTTGTGTTATAAAAAAAAAGAAAAAGGGTTTAACTTTTCTTTCCTTCTCAATGCTACAGGTGCACACATTCAGTTTCTGAATTTCTCTACCGAAGCAAATCATGATTTTCTTGAAATTCAGAATGGGCCTTACCACACCAGCTCTATGATCGGCCAGTTTAGTGGAATGGATCTCCCATCACCTTTGCTAAGTACTACTCATGAAACACTTGTCCATTTTTACAGTGATCACTCAGAAAACAGGCAAGGATTTAAATTGACATACCAAGGTACGTAGGAACTAGCACATTGAACTTTATCCTTAAAAAGGAAAAATATAAAAATTAATTTTAAAAAAGCTTTGAAAATATCATAGGCATACATAAAGATTTAAATCTGTGGATCTTTAAATCTGTGGATTGTTTAATCCATAGGTTGAACTTCTTTAGCACTGAAATGTGTTGAATTAGAATCTTTGTTTTACTGATGTAAAAATCTGAAGTGAAGGTGATGTCATTTGCCAAAGGTCACGTACCTGATACCCCTTTCCATCCCATTAAGGTGAACTGTTACTGGACAATACTTCTAATATAAACTGTGTTGTTTTCCAAGTTAGATAATCTTTTTATATTCAATATAAGGAAAGAGAATTTAAAAATATGTTATTTTAAATTATCAGGTGAAATTTTTTTATAATTCTTATATTTTTGCGGTCTATACTTATATGAAAATTAACAGGAAATTAAAAGACACTAGATAACACACATTCTGTATCTATATTTTCAAATATATATATTCAGTATTTGAATGCCTGAAGTTCTTATTAGACTTCTACTGTTGACTTTTTTCTTCATCTTCATTGTTTGCTTGATCTTTTTCCCATCAGTGATAATAAAACATCATTAACTTGTGCATATTTCTAAAATGTTAATCTTACTGAAAACTGTTGAGCCCCACTGCATGATCTGACCAATTTACCAAAATGGAATTCTCATCTAACTGCAGTGAGGGAGTTTCATGCCACCTTGTTCTAGGCTCTTAATTTCAATAACTTGGTTAAGTTTTCATATAAATGTATATAAGCCTATAATTTTGTATAAACATATATGTGTTGTGGGTTAATCACAGGGGGCAGTTAATCATCATGGAGTTGCTCACTCACTTTCCTCCCACCTCTGGTGGGATGAGGGGAAAAGAAAAGGGATAGTAAATGCAAAATATCTCAGGGACCAAAATAAAAGATGTTTAATAAATGAAAGATAACAGAGACAAGAGAGAAAGAAAACAAATCAAAACAATTGATGCAAAGGCAATCACTGACCACCTCCCATAGACTGGCCAATGACTAGCCAGTTCCCATGCAAAGTGTGGCTAATGTCCCTAAACACCCTTTTACTATTTTGTTGCTGAATATGATTTTACATGGTATGGAATTATCTCTTTGGTTAGTTCAAGACATCTGTTTGGTTGTGCCCTCTCCTAATCTATTGCACACTCACAGTCTATTATTCAGTGATGGGGCAGAGTGAGAAGCAGACATGGCCTTGATCCTATGCAAGTAATGTCCAGGAAGAGCCAGAACATTAGTGTGTAAGCAGTATTGTTTTGGTCACAAATCTAAAACATAGCACCATGAAGAAAAGGAACTCTATTATAGCCAGGCCCAGCACAGTTTTATTTACATATGCCCATATATACAGTTATAGTTAGATTATAGCTATGTAGTCAGTGGATAGAGAGGAAGAGTTTCCCAGTGCCTGCCCACAGTATGAGTGATGATGGGGATGTAATTGTCATCGGAGGGGGCTGGGTCTGATAGTAGTTTTTAGTATATATGTGTATATATTTTATTATTATTATTTCTGTTAAAGCTGGTTTAGTTTTCTTTTCCCATATATAAGTTTCTCTCCCATTTCTCTTCCCCTTTGGGAAGGGAGAGGGGTTAATAGAGAGCACCTGTTAGAGGTCAACCTATTCCTAATCTTTGAAAGACATAAGGAAGAAATATTTTAAGGTAAGGGTGCTGAGACACTGGAACAAATTGTCCAAGAAAGTTGTGGATGACCCATCCCTGGAAGTGTTCACCTGGAAGTCAGGTTGGACATGCCTTTTAGAAACCTGATCTAGTGAAATATGTCTATGACCATGGCAGAGGAGTTGTAACTAGATGACCTTTAAGGTCCCTTCCAACCCAACCCATGCTAGTCTAGTCTAGTCTATTTTGAGAAGTGGATTTTGTTCTTGAGTCTGTAGTTATACACGACATGATACTGGAGGAATGTACAATAAGACTAAATGGAAGTTTTAAGTAGCCTTAATTGTTAGCTTTCCTAACATTTGAGTGTTTGCAAGGCCAAGTGTCTGCTAATACAATTTTTCTGTAAAGCAATTATTTTCATGGTGAAGTGTTATAAATGTATGTGGCGGTTGCAAAGACAAGACAACCTAGTGTTAATTTAAGAAGGCAATTACATTTGAATCATAAAACAAAAATAATAATGGATCTCTTACAGTTACATTTACATCCTTTTCTTACCAGCGTTAAATATATTACACAAAGAATTGCCAAATGCCAATGTGAGATCAATTTAAAATTAAAGTAATTTACTTCTGCCATCATTGGAATTAAATCTTTTTCTTGGTTTTCCTTTTCATTGGTCTTCATTTCAGGCTTTCACTAGAGGTTTTTCTGATGTGAAATAGTATATTGTTTTTTAAATCTCAACACCAAACAATTTTTGGGGGGCAGAACACTCATAAAAACCATTTTATTTTGTGAGGTATGACATCAGGATTTGTGGGTAATATTTGATAGTGATAACTGAATAATGAATTGCTCTGCTAAATCACATATAGTTGTTGCATACATCAAAAGAATAAAGAATATAATTCATATTTGTATTAAAAGTATAAAACATATTCCCTAAGTGGCCTGTAAATCAGGATATCATAGTCAGGTGGATCACCTGATATACAGTTACTCCAATAATTTATGAGTCATCTATAGGATTTATACCAGAAGTCACATGCAGAGAGTATCTGAGAACTTTAAAAAAAAAAAAACAAAACCAAAACCAACCCAACCTTTCAAAAAAAACGTGTTCTGCTATGTGCAAGTGCTTTCATCTATGACCAACTGACCTTCACATTTATGGTAATCTGCTTTAGGGAGAGGCTCTATTCTTACTAGAACAAATACCAGAAGAAGCCCCTCAAGTTTCTGTATGTATTTTGATATACTTATATGATGTACTTATGACAGGAGAAAAGCATACGCATCAATGAATCAACACTAACTAGAATTTTAAAAGGTAGGCATTATTTTTTCCATCAGTGACCCAAGGGACTTAAGGGATGTTGTGCAAATTAGAGGGACAAAGATATGTTGATATTCTTTCAGGATTTCTTTTTTTTTGCCTGAGCTGTTTCTGTATTTTATTCTTACGTAGATCAGTAAGAGAAGTATTTTTCTGACATGAATTTTTAAGACTAACTTACAAAATCTGGGACCATATTAAGTACATTAAAAATGTAAATTATGAATACTGTATTGCAATAAATGAACCAATAAGTAAGAATATTTTTGTGTGTGTATTTATCTCCTCAAAATGTTTAACAATCAAAAGTTTAACAGTTCCAATATTTACCATTTTTGTTCCAAAACACTGTCATTTTAACTACTGAACAATGTAGTGCTACACCTTGTTGAATAAATCTGTGAGATCCTCTGACCACCCAGAATATTCTATTCTATTTTTAATATAATTTGCTAAGTAGTTTTTATATAATCTAGTACATTAGCCTTAATTTGTCCAGTACTCTTAAATAATCTTTCTAATACTATGTTTTGTATAGAGATGTTAATAATATATGTAGCATTACTATATGAATAATGATAGCAGGAGTAATAATATAATAAAAAATAAATAGCTATTATTAGATTTAGTACAAAACTTTAATAAACCATAATTAAGGTAAAATAAAGCTTCTCATATTTCCTTTACAGTAGGAATTAATTCTGTTTCTTAATTTTTGTTTTTCTTATTTTTTTGTTATTTGGAGAAGGAGACACTGATTTATTACAGGATTTCAGAATATTTCTGGTACCTCCACATCTCTTTCATCTTTGTAACATTACAGACACTGGATTCTGGATTTATTTTAAAATAAGTACATAATTTATATAATATTCTAATCTAAAGTTTCCACATGAACTACGAAACTACAATATTCCATCTTCATGCCTTACACCCAATGTTTCTTTAACTTTCTGCTTTCCTGATGCAGATGGCAATTCTTTATATTCCAGATTTTGATTTTTCATATGCTTTGTCTCTAGAGATAATTTTTTCCTTCCTTTATGAAGATGGTTCCAATGGATGATTTATTTCCTGTTATGCATTAATCACTCTATTACTGGAGTTTGGCATTCCAGTGTTTATTATGGAATGCATTACAGAATTTATGTCAATGCTTTCTTCCTATGGTGAGAACTGACTAAACCATAAAAAGTACTTCTGTTCTCTTCCAGCTTATGAGTTACAGAACTGCCCTGATCCTCCTCCTTTTCTGAATGGATATATAGTCAACTCAGATTACAGTGTGGGTCAGTCAGTATCGTTTGAATGCTATCCTGGATATGTTTTGAGAGGTCAGCCTGTTCTCACATGCCAACATGGAATCAACAGAAATTGGAACTATCATTTCCCAAGATGCGAAGGTAACTTCCCGGTAGTACTTTACTTCAGAAATCACAATACTTTCTGATTTTTGTTTACTTGTTTGTGTGTATGTGTGATGCAGCGTTTCCTGAAGAACTGCACCTTTATCCTAACCTATAATGTAGTCAGCTAAGTCAGAATACTATGTGCTTTTATAAATCATAAGTATTTTATAAATCATGTTCCTCAACAGTGATGTATTGTTCTTATTAGTATTTGCGAGTTGTATTGGTTATGAGAACTCATGATACTGCTGGAAATTATCTCAAGTTCCATGTGATATTTTTTCCATCTTTTTTCTTATTTGAGTGTGAGGTGGTCAGTGTACAGTGCAACATATAAAATACTGCATTGTAAAGCTTTTACTTAGACTTTAATCTAAAAAGTACAAGTGCAGAAACAAAATTTATGAGATTTCTTTAGATGTTTAGAGGCTTTGACAGACTTGTGTAAGATGTTATGACAAAATGAAGTAGTCATTTTGTAGAACTGGTATCATAGATAATTAACCAGATAAAAAGATATAAAATAGAGGGAAATAATTTATTTCCATCATAACAAGGGGCTAGTGGTGCTACAGCGTTACACTGCAAAATGTACATTCAGTATATTTGACACTGACCTTGAAAGATGGGATCTTTTTCTACATAAAACATCCAATGGCTTTTAGGTTAGTACAAACAGAAAAGGCTGCAAGGAAATCAAGAAAGATTTAAATGAGCTACAGGTTGAGGCCATGAAAAAAAGGGTCAGTCATTCTACTTCAGGACAGACTGGTAGAAGTTAGACAGAAATTTTCCAGTGAGTCAGGTTAACACAGTGTGTTTTCTACTTTGGATTCTTCTATGTGTTATTAGATAGTAAGGGTTGAATATTGTCAGAAGCAAAATATACACTAGATGGACTAAAGTTCTGCTTCAGCACTGCAATTTCTTGCTTCTAAAATGAGGATTTTAGTACTGTCAATAATAATTTGAAATTATTTTCTTATTGTTTCTGAGACAGGAATTCTCCTAACAGGTTAACTGTATTGCTCTGCAGCATGAACATATGTTTTGTACATGTACTTGGGAAGGGACACTTGTATTATTTCCTTATGTTGTCATTTAAATCCAATGTTAGAAGAATCCATAAGATTTAAGTCCTAGTTCCTTAACAGTTAATGCAAATTAACATAAATTGCTTATGAATCTAGTAAATATATAGATGAGGTTGGAAGTATTACATATTTTTTGGAATGAAGAGGGTTTAGAAGGGAGAACTAAAATTTTAAAATTATTTTCTGGATTACAGTCTTCACAGATACAAATCTTTGTCCATATGAGACTTTTTAAAGTATAAAAACAATTACAAACCTCCAATTCTTTGTACTTTAAAAAAATATAATTTGAATTATTATTATTATCACTGTAAGTGATAAGTACAGGTGGAAGACAGTTTACACATTTTGCAAATTATATCTCAATTTAAGTAAAAAGGAATGCATGCAAATAACGTAAAACCTATTTTGGACTATTAATTTCTCTTTTAGGGAGTCGAATATGTTGAAAACATGAAGTAGAAACATAACTGATTAATATAGTTATTAAATAATTGCATTATTCTAGCTTTATGTGACTCCATTGGTCCACACTGCAATGGGCAGTATGGGCATCTCTTACAAAACCACACCTTCCAAAGCAATTAGAGTAGAGAGGCATGAGAAAATGTAGTTCTTTTTGAGAGTAGGTGTGATGATTTCCTTAGAAACATACAATGTGACAATGCATCGTATCTTTGTCAAAGTGGTTAGTTATAGCTTAGATTTTTTATTTTTTCCCCCCTGATGTTTTACCACTGGCATATGTAGCCATCATCTCTCATATCTTTTAACTAAAAGAGTCTGTAACACTCCTTTTAAGTTACATGTCTAACCTTGATCTGAAAGATTTTACTAAGGCTACCTATCTTTTTCTGTTGACTATCACAGCTAACTTCTGTACTTACTTTAATTCAGCTTAAAACTTGGGTTTAGTACTCCAGTTATATTCTTTTTTTCCCAAGGGTGATGTCTTTAAGTGCCTTCTGAATTAGACGGTAAATGGGTTGTAGGATTTGAGATTTCAGGTTTGCATTTAAGCGCTTTACAAGTCCTATGCTAGGTACATGAGACTTTACATTTAATGTGATCTGTAGCTTCATGTGACTTTTTAATTAAAAAAGGGCTATTTAAAGAAGACATTTTTTTATTCAAAGGTCCCTTGGGCTATGGATTTAACTTTATAAATGTTTTGAAAAAAATACAATTTTAATCATTATAAAAGTCACTATATACAAATATGAAATATTTTTACTCATGTTAAACGTGGTGAAGTTTTTCAATAACCTTTAAAGAGTTATATAAAAGTGTAAAGGATGATAACAGATATTACCATATTTTCCATATACAATACAATGCTAGGGTGAAAAGGAACAGCTGGCATTACAAGCAGAATATCAAGTAAGCATAAAGACTATCTTGTCCTGAAATAATAATGCCCGTTTAAAAAAATGTGGGGGAAAAAATAAGAATTTTAAAAGCATATGGAAGATATGGAATAACTTCTTGATAAAATAACTTCTGTGCATTCTTTCTATAACAGATATGAATATAGCTTACTCTACCAAATTATAATATTAGCATATTTAGTCCTTCTAAATCTTACTGGTTGATGATACAGGTTTTCAGAATTCATTATGATAGCTTCTGCCAGTCAGATACAATATACTGTATTATCTTTCATAAGCATAAAGAAAGAAAATACTTTAAAGGACATAAAAAGATAAGAGAATATATATTTTTCTCTTTTCCAATTAAGTTTGACCTACAGTGTTTGCAATCCTAGAATAAAGACATTTAAGGTACCAAATCCATATTGTCCCTATAACCTTTTATTTTACTAATTAAAAATAATTTTAAAAACCATTAATTTCTGAGATGCAATTTGAGATGTGTATCAGTGGGAAAACACATTTCTTAGCATACATTCCTAGAAATAGAGACTTTTGGATTTCTAGACAAGTTATAATCTCTGTTCTTTTTGAAAATTGTTTGCACACTCACTGTATTTTGTATCGGTTCATTAAACGTTATTTTAGTGTATTTTTCTAGCTATATTTCATTTTTTAAATTACTATTCTTTATCATTAAACTGATGGCATTTGGGGTAATTCTACTGATATATAAATATGGAGCATTTAACAATATTTTTGGATATTTGTGATCATTTTTGTAGTGGTAAATCAGAAATGAGAAGAATAAGGTGTATAAATTAGTTAAACTGAGAAGATGTAAAGAAAGGTAACCATTATGTCATTGTCCTTTGAGAAATAATCCTCTAGCTTCCTTACTTGATAAGAAATTGAATCAATAGCACAAGTCATTCTGTTTATTTATCCTAGACAATAATAAAGCTCTCTATTTTTTATTTTGTGTCATGAAATGAGAGGCTTTCCTTCATGTTTACTAAGTTGTTTCACCTTATCCTAATCAAATAAATGCTGTGTGGGATTCCTCTGGTTTTGGAAGATCCAGAGAATTTAATTTCTGTTTCTGAATCAAAGCAACAAAAGAAGATACCACAGTGTCTTTGCTATCTAGCATTTCAGCATTAATACTTCAGTATAAAAAGCCCATGAAATTTTATGTTCAGGTGCTGCCAAGCAGAAGCTTTAACACTAAGTAGTTTTACAATCCTTTGAAAGCTAGGCATCTAATTTCAAAGGTGAACACTTTTTTGCGTTTATATAGATAATAAGCCTATTCTTTTATTCCTAATCCTAGGTTAAGGGTTTTTTTGAGTCAGGTGCCTTAGCCTGATTATGATTTATTTCACAGCAGTTTTATGGTGTTGTATCTGCAGTGACATATTGTCCTTTTCTCACTAAGCTTTAAATGAAAGTTGTCAGTTAAGTAAATAATGTCTTTTAAAACTTTCATTAATGGTTTAATTTATTTTTATAATTTAAAAATATTAATTACAAAGGCATGACAGTGTTGAGATAGAATATAGACCTCTTTATTATACAATTAGGAGGTTTCAGCTGAGAAAAGTTAACATTCAGTTAGTTTAGCAGCAATCTGTATATGATACATCTTGAAAGCATAATTAAAACCAAATGATGCTTCTAGTTATTTTAAGTGTATATAATGTGAGTTCTGTATAGATGTGATAAATAGGAACATGAGATGGGTAGAAGTTGCAAAAATGAATTTTAAGTGTATCAGGTTTTTTTTTACTATATGACACATTATTGAAACATGTTTTTATCAGAATTTTTTTTTTTTTTTTTTATGTAATGAGTCTATTTGGCATAGTTTTATGAAAATTTTACCAAAAATATATTCTGTATCTATTACTTTCAATTATATATTGGTGATGATTAAAAGCAGTATTCAGTTAAACTGTGGGTAAG